>ML677388.1:2711628-2989096 GCA_007922305.1 Dermatemys mawii
AGGGAGTGCTGGGTGTGCAGTGGGGTGGTTAGGGGAGGGAGTGCTGGTGTGCAATGGGGGGGCATTGGGAGGGAGTGCTGAGTGTGCAATATGGAGGTTAGGGGAGGGAGTGCTGGGTATGCAATGGGGGGCTGGGGGAGGGAGTGCAGGGTGTGTAGTGGGGTGGTTAGGGGAGGGAGTGCTGAGTGTGCAGTGGGGGGCTAGGGGAGGGAGTACTGAGTGTGCAGTGGGGTGGTTAGGGGAGAGAGTGCTGGGTGTGCAATGAGGGGCTGGGGGAGGGAGTGCTGGGTGTGCAATGAGGGGCTGGGGGAGGGAGTGCTGGGTGTGCAATGAGGGGCTGGGACGGGAGAGCTGCATGTGCGGTGGGGGGGCTGGGGAGGGAGTGCTGAATGTGCAGTGAGGGGGCTAGGGGAGGGAGTGCTGAATGTGCAGTTGTGGGGGCTAAAGGAGGGCTGTACACTTTGTATGGGGGAGTACTGCTGACTGTATAATGAGAAGGAGAGTGGACCCTCAGGAGGAAGTGCTGGCTGTGTTATTGTCAAGGGGGCAGTGCAATGTGCAGGTAGCCATGGGGAGGGAGGAGGCTTGTGGAAGGAGAAGAGGTGAGACAATGGGTGACTGCTGCTAGAGGGGAGGGAAGGATGCAGTCCTTCCGTACAGTGGAAATATGTCCCAGGGGAGAGGATGGAGACCTGGCTTTGTAGGAGGTTTTGAAAACCTGCATTGTGGGACCGTAGCTTGGAAATGAAGAGAACAGTGGGGCAACAGTAATGGGCATGGGTGGTAGAAGTGGTTGTGGTGCAGGTTGGTTTGTTTGCATCCTCGGAAGTTGAGAACATTGAGTAAGCATGGCAGGGTTGATGTAGTGCCAACTCTACTCATGCAATTTACACACAGACTGGCAATCAAGACTATATCCGGTGCCACAACAATGATGAAGCTGAACAATTCCTTCGAAGTTTAAAAATGCCTTTTTCCAAATTGAATCTGACAATTTAAAATTGGTCCATAACTTATATTTGGGTAAAAAAAAGTTTTTCTAAAACCCAAAATCAAGAGATGTTTCTACAATTCTATTTTAATGCTAGTAAAATAGTTTGAAATAAATAGGCATTCTCCTGCAGTGTCAGCAACCTTAGCATGGCTGCACTGTGAGGATGAAATTGACTTCATGGTCCAAGCAGAGAGAAAAGCAGAAAGTTAAACAAGGAGCATAAACCCTGACAAGGATTTCTAAAATCCTTCCACTTTTAATAATTGAGTATGGTTAGCAGTTTGAGCACTGATCCTTATGTATGTATTGAACTTAGACACATGATTAAGTTATGCATGGGACTAATCTAAGTGTTTGCAGGATCAGAGCCATAGCTAAAGAAATTTTACAATATAAGATGTTAAAGTTATCAGTATCCTTTTAACACTCAGATATTGCCAAATACAAATTCCACATACACCAACTGCCGTTTAGCTTGAGAGCAAGGAAGAGAAACAGCACAAAAGGTCACCTCTCCTTCCCCACCCTGCCCCAGCAAGTTCTGCCTGTCTGAAAACCAGCACTTACTGAGTCTTCAAGCAGCAGTGGTGCTACGGTCATGCTCTAATGATCATCTTTGCTCTAGCGGGAAGGCCAAATACAATGCAACACAGAATCAAAAATGGAACTAAGGTAGATGCAGTAAAGGGAAATTTTGAATCTAGAAGGATGTGAAAAAACTTTACAATAACTTGGGTAATATATTACCCAACATGGCACAGGGTTGTTCTAAACAGGATGTCTGGTAAGCACTTTCCTCAGGCTCACTCTACCTTTCATTACAGCATCATCAAATAAAAAGTAAATGCTTTAACAACTAAGATGTCCTGCAGGATTGTTGGCTAAGCAGGGCTGGAAGAGTTTGGATTTCCTAGCAGGTTCATGGCAAGACACATTTGGCAGGGCATTTTTTGGAGTCATTTTTCACTACCAGGCTAATGAGTGAACAATAGGGGACATTATTTATTTATTAAAAGCTTTTATTGTTTTAAGTTTGCTCCTTTATGAACCTTGTTGGCAAATGGGAAGGGTAGGTTGGTTGGTTTGACATCAGGAGTGTTCCTTAGTGCTGTGGCAGAAGCACCCCCTTGTGGTTATGTGTAATGTGTAAGGGTAGCTACAAATAAAAGATCCACACAGCTGCAAAGCCATGGAAGGAAAATGGGATTGGAGAATGTAAGGATCAGTGAAAGTGTTCAGTTTACCTGCACACTCTAGAGCTCCTACCTTTACCCCATTCCTAGGGCTCAGGGCATAACCTTCTGTGGGCCAAACTTTTCCTGGGGGCCAGTTGGGATCAGGTTATCCAGGGACTCCAGCTTCTCCATGATATAGTTGGCAAGGTGCTGAGATCTGGCAGCTCTGATCTTGGGCTGGGTCCTGGAGTTGGTTCCAATTAACTTCCTTTTGGACCCATTTATATAGTGAAACATGAGTCCTGCTTAGCTAGACCTTAACCAAAATATTACAAAGTAATTCTTTGACCAATCCTAATATGTTGCAAAACAATTCTTTACCTAATCATACCCCACCACCTTAGTTGATTTAAATCTTGCAAAATTAGTTATGCAGACAGAAATCAAAGAACCAGACAAAAACCATACTGGTAAACAATAGAGGAGTAAGGACCATAAAGGCTAGAAGCTGGGAATGGGCGACAGGGAATGGATCACTTGATGATCACCTGTTTTGTTCATTCCCTCTGGGGGACCTGGCTTGGCCACTGTCTGCAGACAGAATGCTGGGCTAGATGGACCTTTGGTCTGACCCACTCTGTCCATTCTTATTTAAGGCAAAACTATAAAGAAGTGGAGATTTCACAACCACAACTGTTAAGTGATTCCTTGCCAGATGAAATGCTGTCAGAAAAACAGATCTAAAGATGTTTAAAGAAAACTTTATCTGGTAGTGGTGGGTATTATGAGGATAAGAACACCTTCTTTAGAGCCTGCTATTTCATTGTAGTTTTGGGGTGGCCACAAAGTCCATTATAAGTCTGGGGCACGATCATTAGTGTTAAGTGGTAAAACAGAAGGGCAAGAAACAATGGAAATAGGCACAGCCCCCAGGAATGGATCAGTCTGAAAGGATTTAATCATTCCCAGCAAGCAGATGTAACATTCACCTTGTCAGAGGTTCATTTTCTCTGAAGAGTAATCGTGCCAGACAGAGCTGCCTTAGCCAAGGGCAGCAGTGACACCAGCATCATTGGCATGAAGGTTTCAGTTAACTAGACAGGTGTCACGTCAGGTTTGTGTCATTGGAGTTCTCCGGTACCCTTTCCGCTTCCTATTTCTATCAGTCATACCCAAGCCGATAGTGAACATGGAAGGGGGCCTGCTAGAATTCTCTGCACGTTTGTGATGCTTGCATCTCACAACTCTGCTGCTGCTCATATGACAAGAGTCAGGCTGTAAATTCTAACTTCAAGACCGACAAAAATCTATTATGGAACAGAACCAGCAACAGGGACATAGGCACAGAACCTCAAAGATAATAAGATGCCAAAACCACAGGGAGTTAGGTACCTAAATACCTTTGAAGATCTAGGCGTGAGCTTCCTCACAAGCACTGCTTACTCTCACTGTATTTCCAGGCATTACAACCACCAGTTTAGTAACAGGATACTTAAACTGTAGTGTAGCCATAGCCTAAGTCAACAGAAGTTATGTTGCTCAGGAGAGTGAAGTAGCCACCTCCTGAATGATGTAACTTTTGCTGATTTAAGCGCTGGTGTTTACAGTGCTATGTTGGCAGCTGACATAGCTTCCACCGCTTGTTGGGGGAATTAATTAATGTGACAGGGAAGCTCTCTGTAGCCACAGCTCTAGCTCATTGGCCTGACAAAGTGCTAGGTCCCCATGCACCACTCCTGTTCCCTGTCAGCACTTTCAGACACACTAAAGTCATGCTAGGCATTGAGTGACACATTACCTTCCCCTACTAGGCAAGCATCGCTGTCAGGAAGTGCTACCCCTATATTTTTGCCTCGAAGTGGCTTAGACAATTTAAAGCCCCTGAACAGTTCCTCCTCATACTCAATAGATGCAGAAAGAAAGTGGAGATGTGGGAAGAAGTAGGTTATTAAAGATACAAGTTATTTTAAGCAATCACGTGTACTGAATTTCTGTTTATAGATGTAGTTGTTTTTCCCTTTGCACCAGGCACAAGTATTTTTGCCCTCATCACTTGCTTGTACTGTGGAAGTATGCAATTAAAAGGAAACAATCCCTCACTTTCTTATTCGGAGTTTTGATTAGCTCCTGTACTTTAATTTGTGCCTGGATAATACAGGAATTGCCATACTGGATACAAGTGATCCATTTAGTTCAGATATTTCAGGAAATAAGGGTAAAAAATGCCACTGTGGACAATTATGGAATAACCTACCCATAGGGGACATTTCTTCCCAAATCTTGTCTGTTAATAGTTGGCTTAGGCCCTGAAGCAGGACGGTGTATTTACCTCCTTAAATATACTTGGGATGTTATCAGTACAAGCATCTAATCTTTGTTTAAATTCTGATCTTGTGGGCTCAATATGCTGTGGCAATGAGCTCCACAGATTCAGTTCAATGTTATGTAAGGTTTACAATTTAAATAATTTAAGACATTTGTTTACAAGCAACAATAACTGTTTGTTGTCTGTACATTGCATTTTTATTTATTAGACACCAACAAGGAAAAAAACAGAACATTTGGCACAAGAATGCCAATTTTTTATTTTTTTGGACACATGAACACAAAATATCCCTGCAGGCTAAAAAAAATACATTGCAAATTGTACACGACCAGCATCTTATCGCAACATGGGGCTGCTAACCCACCCATAATAGTTTAGAAAGAGTACCTCGTATTGCTATAGACATACATCCAGTCCAAATTTAATAAAATACAATTTTAAACATTACAAGTCTAACATTATAGAAACAAAAATTACATCATAAGTCAAAATGAACAAATGCAAACATTTTACATTGAAGTTTCAGCCTCTAGACATAGAAATATCATGAAAATGTCAATAGCAAGGTATAAGAAAATCTGTGATATTACAAGATCTTTCCTCAAATTTCACAAGGAAAAAACCTTGCAGTTGAAACAGTATTGATACAATGCCCTCCAAACTCTGCTTTCTTAAAATGAAAGTAGAGCTACTGCCTTGCTATTGAGCAAGAAAAATCCTACAGCACATCCACAAAGGTAGTTTGGGGGAGAGGGGCGGGAAATGTTAAACACTATCTGAACAAGAGGCTGCGTTTGCCCATGTGAAGGGCAAGACTTTTGATACTGGTAAAATAGCTCTGAAATTTGTCTGGAACAAGATACGTCCTGCACGGGCTGGTCTATACTTGAAATGCCACAGCAGCCCAGCTGTAGTACTTAAGTACAGACATTCCCTAGGCTGGCGAAAGAATTCTTCCAAATCGACCCGCTGTCGACAGGTCAACTTAACTACGTCCTGCAGGGGTATGGGTTTTTCACATCCCTGAGCGATGCAGTGAAGCCGACCTAATTTTCTAGTGCAGACCAAGCCTAAGAAGCATGTTTGCCTATCACAATCTTTTATGCCCTTTGGATGCAGCCACAGGCACTACACTCAACTGTAGTATTTACAGTAAGAATAAGTAAGTTGGGCCTGTCTGAATGTCTGAGACAGGCCAACTGGTTCCTTCCAGAGCTTGTTCAGAATCCAATTGTTTACAAAGAAAGCAGAACTGGTTCAAAACTGGGGCTTCTGCTCTTCTTTACTGTCAACTGCCCCTTCCCCCAACTCATTAAAACTTTGCTACATTTAAAATCTTCCACACCACATAGCTAAACAGTGGCCAACAGGCTTTATTTATAAAAAACCAAACACCCTAAGAACTACAGCTACAGAATGCACATCTTCCCATTGATTGACACATGCATAACGATTCAGTCAGTCCCAAGGGGTAATTGAGCTCATCAAGCTGCACCTCATCACTCAGCTTTCAGAACTGTATACAATAATATTGCCACAACTTCGATCTTGCAGTGATAACCCCCCAAAACACACACCCTTCGATGACAAGAATTCTAAATCTAAAATGCTCTTCGGTTCTCTCTACCTCTCAAAGTGACAACGCTGCACCCTTACTAGTAGTTGAGTCCTATGATGTTCTAACACAAGATTGAGTTAGAAAGTTCTTGCCACGCTTCCCAGAGCTAGCTGAGGTCTAATAATTTGTACAGTTTGAGGTTAAATATTCAGGCTAATTGCAGGCAAGCAGATGAGAGGCTCTCATTTCATTCAATCTGAACTAGGAGTGCTTGGCACTGGACATCTATCTGGTGGTAAAAATTAAATCTCAGTCTTATCCACCCTTGACTAATCAGTCACATTCTTGCCTAGTGCATGAATCCACAGTGATCTTTGATCCTATAAGCTAAAGGGCGCTCGATTTCTCTTCAAGGTGCCAAAATTCACCATAGATTGGGTCAAAGTTCATTCTAAAAGGGGTTTTTTTGTATTCTCCCTGAACAAGTATTAAGAAAAGCAGCCATCTAGCTGAAGCAGCAGTCAGTCTCCCACCCACATGTCCTGATTATTATCCAAGTGAGGTATTCTTTAAAAAAAGTTTAACAAATTCAGAAGAATCTTATCTAAACCTGTCCACACTACATGCCAGGAGTAAAGCTTGCTTCAGTCCCATTTTCCAACAGAAAAAGTTTAAACTAATTTTAATGAGGCATTCTACGCTGAAAGTAAGTTACAATGATCTTGAAGACAAACTTCAGCTTACTCAGGTACAACTGAAAGAGCATTTAAAAATGTAAACTTTATTTTATGTATAAGCTTATTTAGAAGACTTAAGGAAAAAACAGCATTTCATATTGCTGAGCTTTCAAGAGGGCTTGTTTCCAAGCTCAGGAACACCACACAACTTAGCAGCAACACTCCACACCAATGGCAGAGACCATAGTGCAATAGCTGGTGACTTTTCAAACTTTTCTTAGCTTCTGCAGTGGTGTAGCGTTAGCTATGTTGAATCTCAGAATAAGATTTCAGTCTGTGTTAACTCATGTTAACACTAAAAGAAATCTATTCTCAATGTACTACATTTGTGAGTTCCAAAAGTATTAAGTGAAGCCAAGTCTCTCTTCCTTTTTATACATTTTAGCTGAAAAAAGCCAAGCAAATAAAAACAACTAATTTCTAGTCTGGGACAGAATATATTTGATTTACACTTTTAAAACATGCTGTTGAATGCAATTGTGTGAGCAACCTAGATTTCCGGGTGGGGGTGATTAAAATGCTGGTACCAGTCTTCAGGTTGCTACTGTCACACAATACACTTACAACTGTACAGATTGGCAAGCCTTTCCTACATATAACACCCAATTTCCAAGCCTATAAAAAAAGTGGTAGACAGGACACCAACAGTGAATATAAAACAGTTAAAAATAATTATTTAAAAAAAACCCATGGAAGTGCGTCTTTTCTGATTGGTTTCAGAAACTGCCAAATTGTGTTTTCAGAAAACTACACAAGAAGGTTGGTTAAACTCATGCACAATCCTCAGCTAGAATTTTACACTGTCAGGGGGGCTTAAAAAAAATTTATTGCCAAAGTTAAATCTTCTATGAGAAAAGTTTTAAAATCACTTAGATTTATCAAACCACACAGCAGCATAAAGTGGGCACTTTTGTAAAAGTTTGAAAAATATCTAAAAGCTAATTTTTTTAAAATATTTTATCATTTTTAGAAGGGGAAATGGTTCAGTACTTGTTACCATATCATGGCAGTATTATCTGTAACCATCATTATTAAAACCTGCTGCCAGGCATCACTATCTGGTTATGTTACACATTAACAGAACAAGAACCACCTAGCTGAATCCACAGTATAGTGCAATTGCTTTGCAGCCCAAGTCTGCAGAGATTAAAAAGAGAACTAGTAAAACTGACAAAAAAAACTGCAATACCTGTGAAAGTTAATGTTTGTTAAAAAGCATTTACAGTAGTGAAAACTAAAATCTCCATTAAAAAAAAATCTATGGCCCCACACAATAGAATGATTACATTGAATTGGAGTAAAATGTTTTGCCATAATATGCATACTTACTAAGCAGTGCATGAAGACAGGGAATTAGTCATCTTGATAAACTAGTGGGATGAGGAGATAACTTAAAAACCATAGCTAGCAAAATATGCAATAAAAATCTTTCATGCCAAGTCTTTTAAAAATTTCAGGATGATCCGCTTTTTGCGCTTTGAGGTAAAAATTCAGTCCAATGCATCAGAAAAGACAGTTCATGAATTTCTATTACTTAAAACAACAAAACAAATGGCTCAATTGTGTTGGTGCATCAGACTTTGCTGTGAAGTGTAGATTCAGTGCGACTGTTCAGAGCTGCTGGTAGTACGCAATCTGAAATAAACTGAGCCTTAGCTATAAGCAGTAGGCGTTCAAAACATTTCAGGACTGCATGGGTTGCCGGTTCTGCCTCGTCTTCCCAGATGGACTCAGGCAAAATACATTGTATGCTGGGTATCATGGTGGATCTGCACAGCCTTTGCCAGAGCCTGGGGATCCCGACCATTGCTCTGTCCTGAAACGTGGCTGCCTTCGGCACTGTAAAGACAGACACATTTGGAGGGCTATGTACAATGGGACAGAACACACACACACACACTTAAACAGTTCATTACTCAAGGTTCGGTACCAGCTATCTCTGACTACAGAGATAGTGCTCCAGGATTAGACTAACTCAGGCCAGTAGCCAGTCATGAGTTATCCACACACAGACTAGTGCAGAGAGGCGTTTTCCATTAGTAGAGAGTGTACACAAGTCTTGAGACCACTTTCCATTTTAGTCCAACAGTCGCCACTTCTACAGCACCTTTCATCCAAGGATTTCAAAGTGCTTCACCAACATTAATTCTTACGCTGCAGAGGAAGGTGAAAAACCACCAAGGCCCCTGCAATATGTCCTGGAGGAAAATTCCTTCCCGACCCCAAATATGGCGATCAGCTGAACCCTGAGCATGTGGGCAAGATTCACCAGCCAGACACCCATGAAATAATTCTCTGTAGTAACTCAGATCCCACCTCATCTAACATCTCATCACAGGCCACTGGGGATATTTACCACAAACAGTTAAAGATCAATTAATTGCCAAAATCAGGTTATCCCATCATACCATCTCCTCCATAAATTTATCAAGCTTAATCTTGATGCCAGATAGGTCTTTTGCCCCCACTGCTTCCCTTGGAGTTCCACAACTTCTTTCTTCTGATGGTTAGAAACCTTCACCTGATTTCAAGTTTAAACTTCCTGATGGCCAGTTTATATCCATTTGTTCTTGTGTGCACACTGGTTCTGATTTTAAATAATTCCTCTCCCTCCATGGTATTTATCCCTCTGATATATTTATAGAGAGCAATCACATCTCCCCTCAGCCTTCTTTTGGTTAGGCTAAACAAGACAAGCTCTTTGAATCTCCTTTCATAAGACAGGCTTTCTATTCCTCAGATCATCCTAGTAGCTCTTCTCTGTATCTATTCCAGTTGGACTCCACACCTGTGAACCAAGTATCTCCTTTTTAATGATAGGAAAACAGAGATGAAATGACTTGGCCAAAGCCTGAGGAAGTCCATACTAAATCTGGATTAGAGGCATTTCTGGCATTTGGACCTGTGTGTCTTCTGGCCAATGCTGCCTCAGATACACCATCTGAAATGTACTAAGGGATATTTAGCAAACAAGAGTCATCAGAAACTCAGTTTTATGATGCCTCCCAAGGGCGCAAGGAGCTGGATAGGAGGAAAACCTAACTTTCCTCTACAGTGCTTTAGCTGCAGTAACTCTAATACAAACCCATTTAAAGGCACAGGGAGGCAGAATCGTTGAAGTTACATTTTCAAGTTTACATAATTTTTTTTTTCATAATGAATAAGACTGGGGAAAAAAAGCTCACACTGTGCTAATGGAAAATGTAATGATCTAAAAAAAACACACACAAGTGTGTCGTGAGGTTGTGTGACCTCAGCTTCAGTTCTTCCCATGGCTGTTATGCATTTCTGTTTTTATTTAAATGGACAGTTAAGAACTAACCACCAAATTTTTGTAGTTTGGCTTTATGAGGTATATCCAGTCTACTGAGAAAGGCTTATTTTTAAAATGACTTTGTGACTTTACTGCTGGACTGACAATCCTGGATACCTACATCTGCTATATATGCACAGAGCAGGTACAGAGCATTGCTCTGCCAAGTTGCCTGCCCCTGAACTGGAAGGATCCCAGTTAACGAGAAAGAAGAAGCTGTCTCCATGCCCCATTGCTATTTGAGGTAGGACTAGACTGAGAACCCACCAAATTGTTTTACACAGAAGGCCAGTTCAAATCAGTGATTGGTATGAAGGGAAAGGAAGAAGAGTTATCAAGATTTTATTCTTCACTTACAAGTAAAACAGATTTTTTTTAGACATATTAAACACTCTACTATAAAGAGACAGAAGCCTTTCACTCCTTACCTATCATGATCCTTGTCTACAAGATGATATCTTGCCCTAAATGCTACCAGCCTGGCATAGTACGCAGGAGCTGGAATGGAGACGGATCTTGTACAGCGGACATACGTGTGACACAGCTGGTAGGTTAGCAGCTGCAATTCATCTGCAGTGAAACAGTTGTCATCCCACAAGACCTGATAGTGAGATGGGCGGCTGGTACCCTGGTGAAAGAGGCAAATACATGTTTAACTGGATCATATCAATCTAAGGCAGATGGAGGTCTAGACTTCTTGAATCAGTTTCACTCAACTGAAACCCAGAAGTAGTTTCTAGAGAGATTTATATTCAAGTGATCTATCAGATTAGCACTAATTCTTCATGTGTTAAATAAAACTGATAGAACTGCAAGTCTCCTCAAGCTGTAAACAGATGCTGTTGTCATCCGTGACTGACAGCAGCTCCCAACAGATATTCTGCTCCAACAGCTCAAGTCTAATGAAGACTGAAGATTACCTGAATTCCTGCATGGCTACAGAGGTAAAAGTCAAATTCAGAGGGATGTGTGATGGTGCTGTCCACGGTAGTGCCTGCTGGTACATTACCACTTTTACCCACCTGTTTGGGAAAGATTGTAATTAGTACCTTTAATTCTGCATGTGACCCTTATGCAGCCCTACCAGGACGGACTTATTTTAAACTTCTGGTGAAAGTAGTGCTCATGAAGGTGAGGAAATACTAAGGTCTTTTCCACGCCAAGGATTAAACAATGTTTGCAATTTGGTGGGTCATTTTCTGGGAACCTTGCTATGAACTCCTCTATATACCTAACCTCAAAGACTTTAGCAGTTTTAACAATAAAAATGTGGTTCCAGAAAACCCCCTGCCAGTCATATATTTAAACAGGACTGTTGGTAGCACCATTAGAACTATAGGTGGGAGTGGGCCTAAAACTGGATAATCCATGCACATCACAAGCTTTCACCGAAAGTTGAATTTCCTAACCCCACCCCTGCTCAGACCATCTCACAGGGACCTGCAATACACTCGCAATCTTAAGTCCAGGAACTTTCCTGAGAAGAGATGGAAGTTTTGTGACGTGAACAAGACTCATGCATATTTAGAGACAAAGTAAGCAAGTTTTCAGACCCTCAATTTGGTGCCAAGGATCGCCCTGCCATAAGAGCCTGATTTACTTAGAAACACTGCTTGCTGCAGAGTAGAATCATTCCACTACTCTGGTAAGTAAACTAGACATCGTCCCCAGTTAATTGAGCCAGCTGTTCTCTGATTTCTACACAATTCCTCTACTTATGTACGCAACAACATTACTTGCCCTTTCAGTTTTGTCAGCACAGAAGAGTCTGGTGTGATGCCTTTTCTGCACAACAATGTAAGTTATTCCTGGTCTATAATCTTCTTCCAAACTGATACAGGCCTTCCGGATTGCAATCAGTTCTGGCCAAGCTACCTAGAAGTACAAGTGATGAATTCAGTATGCAGGACAGTATTCTCACTGGTTTCTCTGAACAGATGCAATTTCACAACAGTACAATTCAAAGCACGATTCATTGTGTGCGCGCCTGAGGGGGAAAACAAAAGGAAAATTTAAAATATTGCTGCTTATATGAAGATTGCTAATAAAAATCCTTTTCCTTCAGGTATCATTAAGAAGCCTCATTCTTACCTTAAGTTTCTAGAGACTTACATTAAATATGATTTAAAAAAATACTTCAAGTTTAAGGAATTAATTGATAAACTAAGTTACCTTACATTTACATTCACCCCCAAAAGGATCCGATAGTGTATTTATATAGCTATAAAACAGCCTCACCTCTGAGGAGGAGGGCAGCAAACTATTAGACATAATATTTCACTCACAATGGAGAGGAGGAGAACTTTAACCTTGAGTACTCCAGAGCAAACCTAGCTCCTCCAGAAAGCAGAACTGGATTTTTAGCACCTGCATGGAGCGGACAAGACCTCTTGTCAAGAGTATCTCATCCCACAGACTTCTAGATCGGATCACCTCCTCTCAGTCTACCTTTCCCACGTGTTGTTCAAAAGGCAGTCTTGACATGCACAAGATTCAAGCCTCTGGTTCTACAGGGTCTAGGTGTTTCAAAACTGAAGCATGGCACCATCAAGCCACTCTCTGACCAGAAATGTTTGTAAGAATCTTCATCTAAGCAGCTGATGTAGATAAAGGTGAGCTCAGGCTGCCAAGTGTGTCAGGGTGCCATCCATTAAGGAGTTTCCCCCTCCAGTAGGGGTTCATTTGCCAATACCATTTAGATTCTCAATGGCAAGACTTCATTGAACCCCAAAGAAATGTCATTAGAAAATACCTGTTTCATCTGTCCCTCGGAAACTCCTCCTCTGTAGTAAATGATCCGTGTGGGCTTGAAGCGAGTAGATTTGTAGAACTGGATCAGCAGCTCTCGTACCATGTTAGTCAGGTCCTGGATCACTTCCTGACTGTACAGTAACTCCTGGGAAGTCTCCTGACGGGAGGTCTGCACACGCACTGTAGCACAGTAGCGGCTAGGGTGGCCATCCATACTGCCTACCACAGCAGCAATAGATGGTTTCTTTCCATCCCCAGCGGGAGGGTGAGTGACATCTGCTCCCAGGAAGATCACTGGCTGCTGGAACACAGAGGGCCTGTTCAATTTAAAGAAGGCTTAGTCAAAAAGCAAGGAAGGAAAAAGAGTTAAATGTAGCAAGTCATCTGACAAGGACAGATTAGACAAGTAGATCTGAAATATCCTTAAGAACTGAAAACTTGCCAGGTATATTATACAGGAGAGTCCCTGTCCCCAAAGAGCTTGCAATCTAGAGAGAACAGACACGGGAAGTGGAAAGAGAAGTGCCAAAAAAGAGAAAAAAGGGGGTGAGGTACAAGTGGCTGAAAAAGTTAAAGTTTAATATGCCACAATTCACTCACCTCCCCACTTTCTCTCACTTATTAGAAGAAGAGCACCACAAGAAGGTAAGAACTAGTATGTACAGGCCTCCCAGAAGTAGCATGTTTTTAAGGAGATACTTGGAAGGGAAGGTGGAAGGATCAGGACACAGAAGCAGGAATGGACAGATATAAAGGGAATGGGGCTATTCAGAGAGGTTAGTGGAAGGAGCAATAGAACAGGTTTTACCGTTTACTACAGAGCTAAGTGATGTCAGTGATAAAGACAACAGGCGTCTGATCAGGAACCATAGCCAGTTTGATTAGGTGCTCCATATGTAACAAAGCAGCAAGAAAAATAGGTTTCTTGCTTGAGGACAAATTTTGGATGTAGTCATCCATCCACCTGTAGGTCTAGACAGTTTACCATACATTACTGGTTATAGAGGTAGAAATGAAAACATGTAGTCAACGAGATGGGTGATGATTCCCAGAAAATGATCACGTGCTAATAGAAGACCAACACTCATGGGACTTGAGAATTTTAGAGCTCTCCCATCTTTTCTTTTTTTTCACTCCAACCTTCTGTTTCCTTTTCAGCCACGTCGCTGGACAAGTCTGAAACCTGAGGCAGGCTTTATCCTAAGGTACAATGCATAAAATAGCATGTTGTGCAGCTTCAGTTCTAAAACAGAAGGCATCACCATGTCTCCCATTTAATACAAAAGCATCTACATCGATAGAAGATTTCTAATCCACCCACTGTTTGGAAAAATACAGTTTTAGTTAGTAAAACACAGACCAAAATAATCATTTTTCCTGCTAAGTTAGGCCTTCATTAAAGCTTTAAATTTGATCTAACCTTTGATGAGGTACAAGCACATTGTTGATCCCTCCAAGCTTTGCATTTATCTTCAGACAAAGATTGGACAGAGTTTGGGGTGAGGTTTTTACCACGTTCTTCACCTGAACACACTGTGTGGCCATTCCTAAGAGAGTGTCACCAACACGCTTAACCTCAGCTGCAACAGAAAAGCAAGGTGATTCTGACTATCAGAAGCATCAATGCTCCCCTACCTTCCCCTTGTAAGACATTTGAAAAGCAGGTCAAGATTCTAAAGATTCAACAGTGAATGAGAGTCCACTCTTTGTAACTATATCTGTACAATGATAAAGCAGTGAGATATTAACCAACCTCTAGAAAACCCATCACAGAAAGAGGCATTGCTACTCTTTACCCATCTCATCATTATGCACCTTTAATTACAGAGGATGTACAGTGAGTTAACTTTATAATCTCCTGTTCATACCATACACAGGTGTCTTTCCAGGCAGGATCACTACTATGAGCTGCAGACCAACATAGGTCAACTTCAAGTGTTTGAACATTGGCTCCACACTGTCTGCACCTTGTGCGTATTTACAGAAACATGGCTGGCCTTGGATTGGCATCCCCGCATCTTTGGAGATCTTGCGCAGCTGGTCTGTGAAACTCCTATAAAACAAATGAAGTATTAGAGCTTTTGGCAAATCAGTCCACACAGTTTGAAAATACAGTTAGTCAGGCAATGTTCTCCAGATACACAGCTTCCTTGCTTTTGCAGATTTAAGCCAGTTCTAATAATCCAATCCAAAACAGTTTGACATTTATATAGTGATCTCCCTTCCCGAATCCCTAAACTGAAGCACCAAAACCCTCAAAAATTTAGTGCTTTCATGTAATATTAACAGAGAAAACAAAGGACAATGTCTTATATATGGCACTTACAGAACATAGAATATTTACGGTACTAAACATTTAACAATGTTAATAATGCAATTTGGTTATGTCTAAAAATAAAGACATTTCAACTGTGTAAGAAGCGAGTTCAGTAGAACGTTACACAAACACAATAAGTACATAACAACTGCTGGTAACACAAAGATACTCACTTGAGCAAGTCTTCTCTGCATTGTTTTTGAGGTGCAAAGCACGCAACAGCCCAAACTTTAATTTCAATGCCAGCGTAGAACTGTTTCCCTCTCATGTCCCAAACACCCTGATTTGGTGTCGCTACCGTCTTGTTCTAGACAAAGACAACTTAAAAATTAAATCTATGATCAGGTTGATAAGGCAGTGAACAGTGTTCTCTATACATTTGTGTACAAGTGAACTTTTAAACTACAAAATACCTGCCAATGCTTCATAAGTCTGATTCTTACAACAAGCTTTTTTACAATAGATACCCAAAACTCACCCGGCCTCCATACTGCAGCATTGGAGCTGGCAATACTCTGCCTGTTAACTCTGTCATTTCGTTATGGACCACAATGCCAAACTCCTTCAGATACGGATCCGGTCCACCTACCATACTGTTACTCTTCACCTGGAGATCAGGAGAACATCATAACCATACACGGTATTTCAGAGGGCTGTCATTAGCACAATAAGCCAAGAGTGGCTCAAGCCATTTCCCCTTATGTCAGTGGTCCCCGAACTGGGGGTGCCGGAGGAATGTTCAGGGGTGCGTGGCAGGGTTTAGGAGGGAGTGCCACCCAGTTCCACTCAGCGCTGGCCCTGCCCCTAGCCGCAGCTGTGGCCCCTACTCCCAGCTGCAGCCTGGCTAGGACTCCCTTCCTGACGCAGGTAGATGGGACGCAAACACATGCTATTACTGCTAAGGGGAGGGTAAGAGCAGAAAAGTGTGGAGACTGCTGGCTGACATTAAAAGGGAACAAAAAGACTCAAGACTTTTCAGCTTGTTCTATTCTTGGCTAGTCTGCTTATACAGAGGTACCTTAAAGGAATCAGAAATTCTATGGATTTTGCTACAATTTTTCAGTGGAAACCATTTGAAAGATATACACAAAACCCATCTATGGTGAAAAAATGTGATATATACAACTTGAAAATTTTCTATCAAAAAATGTTTGAAGGGAAAGGGAAAAATCTTATGACTATTTTCCATAAAGCTGAACCACAGCTACTCACAAGCCTACTGATTTCTTCCTGTCTGTCTGGTGCCGACCTTGCAGTTGCCTTTATCATAGTTGATGTCTGATTGTCTGTTAGCTTCTTGATACACCGTTGGCCTGCCACAATGTTACATACCTACACAGCAACAGAATTAGAGATGGTTTATTGCCTCAGAAACAAAGGGTGTAAGCCACAATGCAGGGCGAGTTAAGTTACCAGACTCCTTTACCTCAAGTGGTAAATATGTGTGTTTCTGTTCCTGTCCTACTTGGAGACACGGAAGATGAGGATACTTCAGTTGTAGACTGTACTTTTGCTTAAAATACTGAGCTACTGTACACTCCATAGCCTGTCCATTCTCCAGCTGCAGAGGGAACCTATAAAAAAATGCACGGTTTTGATGACACTTCGCAATGAAGTGGTTAATTCTTTTTACAAAGTGATATGGAGAATATATTTGAAAGCCCTGAAAATGCCCATTTTCTAGCGTTATTATTTCTCTTTATGTAAACGTATGTATAAAATAGTTTCTCAGCGGGCACTGGACTAGAAGCCAAGTTAAAGAATTATGGCTTTAGAGACACATTTTAAAAGCCAAGGCATCTCTCTAATTATTCATCTTGTGGAGAAAGTATAGTTGTAGCCCAGATCCACTGTCATTGTTCCAATCAGTCTCAAAATTAAGAGTTCTTTTAAAAGCCACATGGATATTTTGACTCTTGAGCCAGCTCCCCTTGTAGAAATAAGGCATTTAGCATCTCCAATAGCTTCACTTTACAGAGGAGATTGTATACATACGTCTGATGGCTTGCTGGTCGCCTGGTTACATTACAAACTCTGTATTTTCTCTTCATCTGGCCACAGTGGGTAACCTCTACTTTTAGACCTGAAAACCAAGACAAGATAAAAATCATACACTGTCAACTTATTACCACCTCTAAGATTTACTTTCAACTTGGAAACATGAGTGACAAGGAATAGGCCAGTTTCCAGGGTCTGCAGCCTGTGAATTCTAGTAGCACAATTTAATACACTCACAGGCTTCCAATATTTTGCACCAGCGGTTTTTAAACTATGCATTTACCTCGGATTTCTTTGGTAAACTTAACACGCTGGGAGTCTGTAAGAGGCTTGGTCTGTTCATTGATGTTTTGAATATCCAGGACCTCACACATGAACTCAATGATAGGCTGGGCACGATAGAAAGCTGTCGCTGATACTAAGAACAGAAAGACAGAATATTTAGTGTAGAGGAAGTGAAGGCAGGGGGAGGAGGAACTTTCTTATGCCATTAAAAACAGGAGTTCTTGCATACCATCAATATTGAGCATCATGTTCCACATGGCAGGCCTGACCGACTGATGGAATCCAAACCAAACCTCCCTGCCTCCTCCCAGAGGGTGGTAGTAACCTTCAGGAGGAGAGAAGAAGGAACGGCCCACAGGGGTATACCTGATGAAACAGGAAGAGTTAACACTTAGATTCTTCCTTTCATTGTACTTCCTGGGTTCAAGTCCTAATATATGTAGTATGGACCTGATACTTCTTGTACACTCACTGGAATAGTGTTTAAACATTCTCTTTATATTTCTATATTACTTCACAAGTCTTAATTATGTCTAAGGGCAAGTCTACACTACAGGGCTAAATCGACTTAAGTTACGCAACTTCAGCTACATAAATAACGTAGCTGGAGTCGACATATCTTAGGTTGACTTATTATGGTGCCCACCCCACGCTGGGTCAACAGGATGAAACTCTTCTGTCAATTTACTGTATGCTTCTCATTCTCGTGGAATACTGAAGTCAATGGGAGAGTGACTGGTGGTCGATTTAGCGGGTCTTCACTAGACCCGCTAAATCGACTCCTGGTGGGTTGATCGCTGCATGTCAATCCCCCAGTAAGTGAAGACAACCCCTAACACACATGAAGCACATCTGAATTTTACAGATAATAAAGCAGCTAGAAAGGCCACCGAAAATTACCATCAGAACTTCAGACAGAATCCATAACTCCTGTGTGTGTCAACCAGAGGATAAACTCATCTGGAGCTGACCAGAGCAGGGCTCTGGAAAATTATTTTCAAACCTGTGGAAGCCCTGGCACGCCCCATGGGGCAGAAGCCCCAACCCTTGGGGCTCCAAGAAATTCAGGGAAAATTTAAGACAGGGGGCAGACCATATTTCTTCTAATGCAGGTATGTATCAAAAAGGTTATTTTAAAAAAACAAAAAAAACACACACACACAACAGATCCTGTCACCCCTTTTGCAGCAGTGTAATTTAAGTTTGGAGCAACGACAAATAGGCACCATTTTAACAGATTGATACAAGACCACACTGATTAGGAAACCTGCAATCAAAAGTACCCACCTCATGGAGGGAAGGTGCCGTGTGATTACATCAAGTGCCTGTACAGAGTCTTCAGGAACTTCATTCAAATGCCCTGCCAGAGCTTCCAGAAGCAGCTGAAGGCTGACCACTGACACCCACTGAATAGACACTTTAAATGTCTGGTCCTTCCCCTCACCTGGGAGGGTCACCTCCATATCCACCTAAACAATCAGAGCAGATGCAGCACAAACATAAATTAACAGACTTAATACCTTAGCACAACACCAAGCAACACTCATTCTCATGGACTTGCTTTGAGTCTACAGGTGGTTTCTCAACGAGGATGTAATAATTTACGGGAATTCTACAGCAAACCAGAGTAGCTGCATAGAGAAGTTTGAAACCTGGTAATTTAGAAACACCAAAAAGCTGCTCTGAGGTTCTGTTTGTAATAGCTATTATCTTCAACAGGAGGTAAATATGGTGACACCAAAGCACTAAAGAAGAGTGATCCACTTTTTTTCCCAAAGAATTGATAGGAAGAGGCTGGTTTGTGTCCATAACAACATAGTAAAGGTATGTTAGCCTCTAGTCTTCAAGTTAATGCTCTGAACTTCCTTGGGAACTAGTCAACACCACAATTAATCACCAAGGGAAGCAAAGATCTATGAGCCAATCAAAGTGTTCTTCCCCAGAGATTGAGCACACTACTTGAAAAGTACTCTCTTCCACCATTAGCCTACAGAGTCTCCCTCACGTGGCAGTGTGCCACCATTAATCTGGTCCTCAGAATGGATGGTAAAGTAGGATTATTTTTTCCAGAAAACTGAGTATCTAACACAGATTTCACCCAAATCTGGAATTTTTAGTATATATTTCTATCTACCAACATACTATCAGGAACTAAGACACACTAAAATGTTTCTGTTGAAAGTTACAGAGTTGTAAACGTAAGGCTTGACTGGAAGATGACAGTGTGATAATGTTTATCCTCAGAAAAAGTAAATTCAAAGAGGCCCACTAGCTTCCTTGACGTTGTGAGAAACAAAAGGAAGCATCTGAAATATCTGGTAACTCTTGATCCATAAATGCTACATTACATTTGTGTTCAACTTCCTCTCCCCTCCTCCCTTGTCCCTATTTACCTCACCTTCTTCTGCTATTTCCCTTCTCTATACCTCTGCCACCATTAATAAAAATGTATTTAAAAATAGGAACTAGAACAAGTAATGTCTCATCAGCCTGGTCAGTTTGCTTGTGTGTCATGTTTCCCTGATACTCTTTGCTTTTAAACTGTGTTTTAGTCTGTTCTGATTAAGCATTTTGGGATGCTGACTGCCTTCCTGCATCTTTGGATAGTACCTAGCAGAACTATCCTCCACTCAAAGTTTGGGACTTTGGGTGCTACCATAAAATAAATCACATCATCAGACAGACAAGTTCATCGTCTGTTAAAAGTCTTAGAAAACCTAATATTACGATAAATGATTTTATTCAAATTTTCAGTTTTAATGAACATGTTCCTTGCCTTGGATTTACTCAAGTAAACTTACATAGTAAATTACTAACATAAGTAAATTAACATGTGTAACTAAGGACCCGTACCATGTGACCGTAAGTCTGTAGAGAGGAAATGAGCTATAGAAGCCTTTGTTTTCAAGTAGATGGCGGGGGGGGAAAACAGAGTCTAGTGTAGAAAACCATACTTTATTTTGGGTCTGAACTTCAAAACCAGGCCTGGCAGCAACTAGCGTAGGCAGTGCTAGAGCATATTGGCACCCGGGCACCCCTTTCCTGTGTTAGGACTTGCCTAAACAAATCCAATCGCACAAGAACAGCACATTTGCTGAAAAATACAATTCAAAGGTCATTTAACAGTCAGACAGCTAACATTATGGCCCTTTAAGGGGTTTTAACAACCTTTTGAGAAAAAATTACACCAAGAAGCATGATCTGTCTTAGCAGCCTCTAGTCCACAGTGCATTGGATTACACTGTTGAGGCCAAGTTCACAAACACAAGAGCTCAGAGCTTAGAGTGTCCTGGAAAAGAATCCACTGAAGAACCCATATCCTCAGATTTCACACAATTACTATTGCCCCTTGGTTTTCAAATACTACTAACCATAAGGTTTCTTTCCATTGCACCTTTTATCCCAGCACACTTCATACACTTTACATGGTATTTCAGTCTTGGTATGGCAACATATCACAGGAAGATGAAAGGTGTCTAATATAGCACTTACCCTATCTCTCCCAATAGGCAATGGGTGTGCAGTGTACATGTTCCTTTTGCCATCATATCCCGGCTGCCGATCACCAAATATCTGCATCTTGAAGTGTCTCACCATAGTATCTACCACCTCCCTGAAGAGGAATGGCATTGTTCAGTAGATTAGTTTGAAGAATAGGCAAATTCAGTGATGCATTAGCACAGTTGTTATAATTGGCCATAACTGCACTCAAGCCTGAAATCAGTAGCTATCAGAGACAACAATGCACCTGATTCTGCACATACCCAAGTTGCCAGCAGCTCCTTTGTCCCTGAACAGAGACACAGGGCAAACATGTGCAGAACAAAAATTTGGTTCAAAGAACAAATGGCTTCTACCAAAATTCCACCATTAGTTAAAAATTATAGACAGAAAAAACTATTTAGCCCACTGGGAAACCCAAGTAGGATTGTTCCTACAACATATTTCTCAATGTTTTCTACATCTATAGGCCAACTGTGAAAGCTTTTACCACAACTTTCTCTGAGAACAGGATATATTTTGTTTTTCCACAGCACTTAGGAGCCCTAGTCCTTGCTCACTGCTAAATCAGCAACTATTACCTACATCGCATATATAAAATTATACTTGACAGCAGCTGGAGAACTGCTAAAAAAGTAGAGTTTTCTTAAATTGAGGCTGCTTTAGAGTTTATTAAACCATCCTTACCTGTTCACTCTTCGGGGCCGCTTTTCTGGTTTGATATCTACATCATAGTGATAAACATCAATTTTAGGGATCTGCACCTGAAAATGATTGGCTAAGAGACGGATGGGTTTCCCAACAGTTCCCAAGCCAGGGCGGCGGGGCGGCTGGAAGAGGCTGGCTGGAGGCCCTGTGAAAGTCAAAGAAACAAGTTTGAGATAATAAATGATCATGTAACACAATGTCCTCCCAACTATACATAGGGCTGTAATTCAAATGAAGGCTCCTTATGACAGATGAGGGAACAAAGTCTGAAGTGCCTCACTCAGGTTGCAAGATTAACAAATGAAAGTGCTCCTTCCTGGCTCCATTGCCTTTTAACAGTTCTAAATGATTTTCATGAAGAACAGAATTATGTACCCGAAACATACATACATTACTGCTGTCATTAGTTTACAAGAAATCTACCTTTGTAAACACGATTTATGAAGTCAGAGTCCTGTGATGGAATTTAGTCTTTTGTATACCATATACACTCATCACCATGCACAGTATCATTAGTGAATAATAAAGAGTTTATTGTTAAGTCCATTACAGACTTCCATGTATTATGCTCAGAGTCATGATTTTAATAAGTTATGATTTTAATGATGGATTCTTGGCATGATCAAGTGATTAAAGGTCCAATTTTTATCTGAAAATTGATAGTATCTGGAACTGGTGGAGCGTTTTTTAATTCTATAATATAAATTAAAAAATACCTTTTTTATATAGGACTGACAAAAAATATTGTGCTTTCCACTACCACAAAAAATGCTGTGCTGTTTACATGCTAACAATGAAATGCCATTCAATGTAAACAAAGCCTGGGTCAATTTCAAATTCCAACACAAAGATGGGAGAGAGGAGGACAGTTTTCCCTAAAGGAAGAGAGACCAGTAAGGAAATAAAGTGTAAAATGTTTTCAACAAAATTATTAGTGTAAAGACATCCATTAATGTCTTGTTAACAGAACTGGTAAAAAAAATAATAATCTGGGTTTATTTAATTATTTCTGCTGAGAAAATTTTTGCAGGGGCTTCAAGAAGGAAGACATATTTGAACTCAAAATACCCAATGTCATGTTTTGCCAGTTTCCTCAAAGATATAAATTAGAACTGGAATGTTACATAATTTAAAGGGACACTTATTTCAAAGTCAAATTTGTCTGTTTTTTTAAAAAACTCATTATTGTTTAAACACTTGAACTGAAGTGCCTGAATATGAAAAACATTTTTTCAGTTTATTTTGTGCATTCAACAGCATTCTGTGTAGCCACATTTTCACTATACCCCTTGTGTAGGCAGCTTTTCCTGCTTAAGTCTTTTTCATAGCAACAAAGGAGAGAAAAACATTTGAAAAATAGAAAAGCATGATGTAAAGACACAAAAATTAATAGGATAACTTAGGAGAAATTTAACAACTGAAGCTGCTTTAAAAGTTTTTTTTACCTGACAAAACTTTAAGTTGACAGTGTCCCTTTCAGGCAAAGGGCTGACAAACAGAGGGTCTGAATTTATCCCGGAGTTGGGAGGAAAACAGACATGTTGAGAAACAGCTATACCTTAGAGATGCAGCAATAAACTTTTGCATGCAAGACTAAATCCCAGGAAGCCATATACCTTTGTTTTATAGGAAGGCTTCTAAATCTTTACTAAATTGCCATTTTTTATTTGTAGATTTGTGACTATTAATGCTAAAATATTTTAAGTGCTAAAGTACTTAGAGGGAGACACTCCAAGTAGATGTAGTCCATTTGATACATCAATTCTCCAAAGTTGAGGAGAACAGCGCACCAGCTTCCTTGGGGCACCGATTTTGTCTTACTAGATATCTAACACACCATATGTGCCATTGGTGCTGCATTTTTATAAATAGTTTTTATTTATTTCAACTTACTGACAGCTTGTCGTAGGATAGAGTTTCATTTTTAAAAAGTTAAAAAGCATGAATCATCAAGGGCAATCGGTTTGCTGTGCTTGTTTGGATACTAGAGATGATCCATTAATCCTGTGCTAATTAGTCTGAAGCAGTATAGCTTTTGTGGGCACTGACCTGCTAAAAGAGATTAAATGACCAACTATATTTACCTACTTATCTTCTTCAGTATTTGCAAGATTTGTAAATTAGGAATCAAAACAATTCCAGACATTTGTTGTCAAGAAAGAAGGTTAATATTACATCTTCTCTGTATAATCATTCTTATTCTTTCTGATACAAAGTAGTAAATTAAATGCTATTTTCCATCTGAAACCAGGGCTTCACTACAATTTATATAATTTGTTTCCATAATTTTAATTTTGTCCATTCAACTTCACTAGGATGAAATATTTGTATCCCACACACTGTTGCTCTAGTTTTCCTGCCATGTGTTAACAGTCTATAACCAAGATACCTCCGAGGGGAAGCAGTCTGACACAAATGAAAGAGAACTTCTTGGAAATGTGTGAATTTATACTACATCACCTATTGATTAACAGACCGTAAACATTCAAAGTAACACCTATAACAGTGATCTTTCAAAATATCTCCCAAAATGTGGAATTAATGAACGTAGATTTGGTCTCCAGATCAATAACTTATTGTTGTAGATTTTGCAAAGTTCCTGAAAATATAAACGTGATAGGATAGGTATTCTAGCACCTAGGTGTAGATATACATATTTAGGTCAAGAAACACATCTTGCACACATTTTAATCTTTAACCATTATCTCACATGACAATACTCACCAAGTTCCACATCCAATAAAAGATGACAGTCATATACAGCTTTCGTTTTAATGCCCAGGTATTTAATGCCTCAAGATTTAGTCAAAACCCTTTCTACAATGGCCCACCTTCAAAGGTTAGGCATGTTTTTATGACACTAAGCAATTTATTTGCAACCATAATGTACTGTGCATGCCAATTTTCAAACCCATCACCCTACTGCTCCTCTTTCACATTGCCACTTTCTTGGCTGAGGCTGTGTTCCACACTAACATCTACATTTTAAAGAAATTAAATCATATTGTAGTATGTCTAAGTAGAAAAACTCTTGTAGCAGACGGAGTGGCCTGTCTGTCATACAGAAACTTTTAAGTGTATAGTGAATCTGCCGGTAAAGTTTAGCAACACACTTAAGTTCCTCTTTAAAAGTGACAGATTGCTGAGATGCATCTAGTCTGGTTTCATGTCAGTATCACCTCTGCCAGAAAGACCTCTACACTGATCACCAGCAAGAACCTTGCACAATCACATCCCAATTTGTTACTTAGAAATGAATGAAATAGTCACTACCTTCAGGGCATTTTTAATAGCACTGGCCTCACCTATTCTTATTACAAAAAACTATATATTTCTTAGAAAATACTTAACTGAACAGTACAGAACAGAAAGTATCACTGATTTGTGAAAGGCCTATGAGCTGCAGACAGGGTTAACCACACATTGCAATATAGTTAGCAAATTATTAAACACAGTGCAGCAAAAAAACATTTAGAGAAGGTGAAAATACTCTGGCTGGAAAGTTAATGTGGGCAGAACGTAGAGGGGGAATGGAAATTTTCATGGGTTCCTTCGCCCACCTATGAATCAGTCACTGCTAGTAACATGTCCAGTATCTTTACTCAGTATCAGAATACACTCCTGCCACACACAAAATAACTGGATTTAAAGCACAGCACACAGCTTGTTGACATCAGATGCCAGATCTCCTGGACGCAGGACGCAGAAACAACTTCCTTTCCCTTTCCTCATGCATTTAAACGACTCTGGAGAAGTGCAAGTATATTTTCAAATAAAGAGCTTCGTGTCCCTAGCTCGATAGGGCCCCCTCAATATGTGGGACCTGGAGAGAGGGCTGATGGAAGAGTGGGCAAGGGTGACAGGCCTCTAAGGGTGCACAGCAGCACCCAGCTAAACCTGGGCTCTCCCCCGACCCTGCTTGAGGGAGTGTTCCCTGCCGCATGAGCCAGGCCTCACCAGGAGACTGGGCACCCCCGAAGCAAAAGATGCCACCCCCCCCCAACATATTCAGGACCCAGTGTCACCGGAAATCACCCCCCACAGCTCCAGGAGGAAGCCAAGCACTCCCCCCCCAGCACCGCCCACCTGGGGACCACCCAGCCCTCGGCTTCCCTGTCACCTGGGAAGCCCCAGCCTCCCAGAGGAGGATGTCACTATCTTCAGGAGCCGCCCCCCCAGTGGGGGAAGTCACCCCCCCCCCCCATAGTCAGTCATCCCCCTCAGTGGGGGAAGTCACCCCCAGAGCACCCCCAGGAGCCAGGACCCCGCCCTCTCCCCCAGGGACCGGCGCTCAGCCGACCCCCGGGAACCTCGCCGCTCACCGGGTCCCAGCGCCTCCATGGCGGCGGCCTCGCTGCGGTCCCCGGCGGCCGCCCCGGGCCCCGCCGCCCCCGGCCCCGCCGCCGCCGCCGCCGCGTAGCGCTTGATCTCGGGAATGGTGGCGGCGGGTGGGGTCGGTACCGGGAACTGGGCTGGGGGGAGCGGGGCCGGGCGCGGGGGGGTCCTGCCAGCGGCGGCGGAAACAATCCCCGCTGCGGTGCCACCGAGCCCGAGCAGGAACCGGCGCGGGTCCGGGAGCGCGCCCCCGAAGCCGCCGCGGGAACGCGCGCGAAGCCCCCCTGTCGCTCTAGCGGTCGCGCGCGCCGCGGGAGAAGCAGGGTTCGGAGGCCACCCCAGCGGCCTTCCGGGCTCGCGCTCGCCCCGCCCTCTTTCCGCCGAGCGGGGGCGCGCACGCCGTCACCTGGCCTGGCAAGCGTCCTGTGCGCGTGCGCGTGAGCGCGTCCCCAGCGTCTCCTCCGGCCTTTTAAACCCGGCGGCGAGCTTGGACGGGCGGTTGCGTAGGAGGCCGGGGAACGAAAGTGGCTCGCTGCCTAGAACTGACACTCCACCCAGCCCCCTAAAACCCAACCTCCCCTCCCAGACCCTAGTAATCTCTTCCCCCAAACGCCCCCTGCTCTCTAAATCCCTCCACTAAATACCCCTCCCTAAAACTCATCGTCCCAATCCTCCCAACACCCCCCTCCCTAAGACCCACCTGAGACCCAAATAACACCCCCCCACAAAACCCAAGTGCCTCTGCTCCCCAAGCCCTTCCACTAAATACCCCCTCCCTAAAACCCTCCTCCTTCCACAAAAAACAAATACCCTTCCCACAAAACTCACCCCTCCCCAAACCACCTTACCCAACATACCTCTTCAAAACCCACCTCCTCCCTAAATAGACTTCTTCCAAAAATACCTTTCCACACAGTACCTCCCTACCCCCTGGGCGCACACACTGGCAAGCTACATCCCTCCAATTGCCCCCCCCCCCCAAAAAAACAGCCTTTTTTGAGGGGGGAGAAACAGCTCATGTTGAAAACTGAATTTTTTAAAGACCTCACCTTGTTAACATCTTATGTTATCAAAAGTGAAATAAAATGAACAGAGTCATAAATTATGTGGATCACTTTTAGCATCCCTCAGTTTTGGCACTTAAAAGTCTGGGTCAGTTTCATTTGCTCTAGTACTCATTCTCTGGCTGTCATGTGCTGGCACAGTGCTCATGTGCCAGAGTACTGAGCAACAGATAACATCTTAACCAAAAAGATCTCTGGAATTTCTTTTAAAATTAATGATTGCTTTTCTATTGATTTTGTTGGGCTGAATCAATTGTGTCCCTTCCTGCCATGTTCTCATTTTAGGTACTTTATGTGCACCATCACAATCTTTAATGTATAGTTAGTTATTCACCAAAAATATCAATACAGGTAGGGAGAGAGTTCTGCAGTCCCCAGAGAAGTAAAGAGAAAGACTAAAATAAGTGGTTAGAAATTAATCTTAATAATCTAACAATTTCTGAGGGAGACTAAAAATATAAATCACTAGATAGAAAACAGTATTTGAATAAAACTTAACCCCTGTATTGATTATAACCACAAATCAGGACTTCTTTGATTCTCTTTAAGTCTCTAGCATAGCTACAAGGCTGTTCACATGGCTTTCTGTTGGATTCCTCCTTATTTTCCTGTTGAAGCAAGGGTTTGCTTATTTGCTTGGAAATCTTATTTTTGTAAGTGTACCTTTCTCCATAGCATTACAGTGGTACTTTACCCTTAAAGGTGAAGATGTTGGATTTCGTGTGAACATCCTGATCCAGACTGTTTTTTCCTCTACAGTGATACAGATGGAGTAGCTATTATTTATTTATTTTGTTGGCAAGATCTGTGACAACTTTATAGTGGGAATTCACAGAATTCCATTTGCCTAGATCCCAGCCAGTTATATCTGGCCTGGAGCACAAATATCAACTTTGGCCTCCATCCTACAATGAGCTGTAGATAGGCAGAAATTTGTGTGGGTTCATGTAGATACAGAGATCCTGCCATATAAAGATCACTGCTAGATTGTGGTCTTGCTGAGGACTTCTAATCCACCAGGTATCCTTATCCTGATAAGTAAAGATGTTATTTGAAATTGAACACAGCCAGGCAATGTCTATCTGTTTAAAACTTTTTTATGTCCTTCAGGGCAAGTATATAGTTTATTTACTATCATTTCAGAAGCATGGCATGTTTGGTAAACTACACTCTGGTGTGGACTATACCGGTTTTCTTTCTTTCTTGTTTAGTAATTCTCTCTCTTTTTAAAACCAACCAAACACTTAGCTAACTTCCCTCTTAGAGGGCTGCTAACATTCTGAACAAGTGAAGACAAGCATTCAACACTATTAGTGAACTTTCTAATAATATATGCCAGCATCCTTTTACTACCAAGCCAAATATGGCATTTGTGTTTATAAACTTTGCATCCAGTCATCAAGCCTCTTGAAATGCAGACTTCTGTGTGGATCATGGGCTATTTAATAACAGAAGCCAACTAGTAATGTTTCCTGGGTAGCAAGGAAGCAGCTGTGCTTCACTGGAATTATGCCTGGTTTACTCTCTGAAGGTGAAGTTCACTCCTATGCCATGGGCCACAAGTCTGTGTATGTGCCATATAAATCCTACATAAGCCCCAGTTTCAGGTGTAATTGTTATACCACATTCTCTTCCATCACTATGAACCTTTAACTCATTGTAGGTGATCACTGAGTTACAGCACCTTTGAGAACATTAATCAACATCTTTGGCAGTTGTTCCACTACAAGAATATTTTGATGATTAGATGGTTTAAGGGATTATTAATTACATCTAGAGACTTTCACCACCTAAATACCTAGTTCCAGTTGAAATCAGGCTTATTTCTATAATAGTTTACATACATATAGCATCTTGATGTCAACTGTTATTAGCTCTTCTTCCCCACTAAGAGAACCTACTTTCCTTCATCTTTCTTGATAATGTATTTATAGAACCTTTTCTTATTGCCCTTTATGCCCCTTGCTAGGTGTAACTCATTTTGTGCCTCAGCCTAATTTTATCCCAATATGGCTTGTGCTATTCTTTTGTACTGCACCTTGGCAATTTGTCCATGTTTCCACTTTTTGTAGGATTCCTTTTTGATTTTTAGATCACTAAAGAATTCCTGATGGAGTCATATAGGCCTCTTACTATTCTTGCTATCTTTTCTTTCCAGCAGAATAGTTTGCTATTGCACCTCTAATATTGTCTTTTTGAGAAAGTACCTGCACCCCTGAACTCTCTTTTCCATTAGATTATCTTCCTATTGGACCTCATCTAAGAGTTCTCGGAGCTGTTAAAGTCCATTGTCCTTGCCTGCTACTGCTTGGGATGCTGTTTTGCTAAGCACTGTACAAATATAGGCCTTGATCTTGCAACTCCAGTGGTTGATGGTTCTGCCCCAAAGAGCACCACTGCAAGCCTGGAGCCTCAAGGAGACATTTTAGTGATGCAGACTCCCAGGGTACCCAGGCACTTAAAGGAGTAAAGTTAAACAATTCCACATGCCAAGATAGCATGAAGTAACAATTGCTTTAAATGGCTTGTAGGCTGCATAGGCAAGAAGGAACCTGCACCCAACTGACTTAAGGGGCTCTGTCTTGTTGGCTCCACTCAGTGGGAAGGGAAGAGCTCCTCAGCACTAGAAATACCATTGCAATATAACCACTAACAGTGGAAGGTGCCTTTATGGCCATGCCGGCCAGCCTAGGGAAACTGAGGCCATAGGCCCAAACCAGGCAGGCCCCCCAGCACGCACTGGGCCATCACCTGTCTAACCCTGGTGGCCAGAGCCAAGCCTCATATGGGCGGAGGGGTAGGAAGCTACCCCGCACTATGTATTCTATGGCTAGAGCGGCGCAGGCTGGACACCTCTATCCTCGCGGAGCAGACAAGGCGACAGTGGGGAGGAGAATTGACAGCGCTGAGGCGTCAATATGATGCTGGAGGGGCGGGGACATCCAACTCAGAGCGGATTTCGATTGGGCCACAGGCCAGTAAGGCGGGCGAAGCTAGACAGTCGTCCAATGGGACGCTGAATAGGCGGAGGCTGTAGGGGAGAGAACGAGCTATGATTGGTCCGGGGCGGAGAGGCGGGGCCGGCTCAGGCAGAGCGCGAAGACTCGAAGGGGCCTCACCTCAATCGCTGGCTTGGTGTTGGCTGTAACGGCGGCGGCTGTAGAGAGCCGCGCGGGGACCGTGACGGGTAGCAGCGCCGGACAGCAGGAGGCCATGGCGGCTGAGGTAAGCCGGTCCGGCCTGCCTCGTCTGGCCGGCGCCGGGAGGCGATGTCGGGGGGTAGCAGCGACCTTCCACCTCATCCTCTTCCTCCCTCCCAACCAACCACTCGGTTCCGAGTGGCTGAGTCTCCCGCGGGTGGTGGGAACTACGACTCCCGCCATGCACTGCGGCCACCGCGGAGGCGGCACCATCCTGCGGGTCAGTCCCAGCATGCACAGCGCCCATATAAGGACTACACTACCCAGTGTGCACTTCGGCACCCTGAGCTAAGCGGCCCGCCCAAATGCCTGCTGGGAGTGCTTGTGTGGGCTGGGTGTGGGGCTCTTAACGTTTTCAGAGGGCTGAAGCCCTTCCAGAGTGCGATTTGCTTTGTGCACCCCAAGTTTCACCACACTTACACTGCTTGCTTACAAATTCAGACCTACAAATGCAAGTGTCCCAGCCACACTGTTCCTGAAGAGTTGTTTACTTTATTGTAGTTACATGTCAGTGTATAGTTTATAGCGCAGTATAAACAAGTCATTGTTTGTATGAAATTGTAGCTTATACTGACTTTGTTGGTGCTATTTATGTAGCCTGCTGTAAAACTAGGCAAATATTTAAATGAGTTGATACCCCCACCCCCAGGAAGACCTCTGCGTGTCCCCAGAGGTATGTGTGGCCCTGATTGAGAACCACTGGCCTGGCTTGCCTCAGGGTGAGAGGTAATGCATTTGAGGAAGCCTGGTCTGGCCAGGTACACCATAAAGGTGTTGTCCACACTGCCGCACGCTGGGCATCTGATCTCTTAGTGAGATGGAAGTGCTGGTGTTGCCAGGACTCTGAGCCTGGATAAATGGCAATCATTCAAATTCTTACACCCTTCTCTACTGCTGCTTGTACCATCACTACCAGGGGTGGGCAATTGAATGCCAAGTTATGTCAGTACAGCTTCCCATTAATTATGAGAGAAGTGCCCACAGAGCATAAAACCCACACACAATATACATGAAGACCCCAAACTATGAGATTTGGGGGTGCACATATTGGCATGCCATCTTGTTTGTTTTTAAATGTCATGGACTGCATTTAGTTGCAGCCCTGCTGTAAGGGCTTTCTCCATTACTACTTCTATGGCTATTGCTCCTTGGCTGTATAGACCATGGAGATCCTTGGCTGCTCTCTTTCCTCCCCTTGTCCCTTCTGTCAAGGACATGTTTTTCCCATTTCATTGGTAATGCACATGAAGAACTCTTACCTTATGCTCCATATTATCCCTCCACCACCATCTTGGTCAGATGCCAAAAGGATGTCCTTCTAAGACAGTGGTTCTCAACTGTGGTCCACTGCTTGTTCAGGGAAAGCCCCTGGCATGCTGGGCCAGTTTGTTTACCTGCCACCTCCGCAGGTTCAGCTGCTTGCGGTTCGCCGCTCCAGGCCAATGGGGACTGCGGGAAGTGGTGGATGCCATATCCCTCGGCCCGCGTCACTTCCCACAGCCTGCATTGGCCTGGAGTGGCGAACCATGGTCAGTGGGAGCCGCGATCGGCCGAACCGGCAGAGGCGGCCGGTAAACAAACTGGTCTGGCGTGCCGGGGATTTCCCTGAACAAGCGGTGGACCACAGTTGAGAACCACTGTTCTAAGAGATGCTTAGCTGCTCTGTCTTCTGTCATCTTAACTATGTGCCCTGCTGCTGAAGTGGTTGGGATTTCACTACATTTGTCCATTACACAAAATAATAATTAATGACTTATTGGGCTGTCACCTTCCTGGAATGATTTGAATTGCTCACACAATTTGGGCTCACTTTATTTTATGTCAAGTTACATAAAGTTAGGAGTGTTAATATGTCAGATGAAAGTTGCAAGTTTCTCATGGCTTTTAGTGTTTCTCTGGAGGTGGTTACCAAGCAGTATCTGGGTACAATGTTTGATTTTTGCTTTGATATTTTCAATGAGTTCATCATTTCATCAACTTTATACAATAATAAAAGGTGCATGCAGCATAATCACGTTTCAGTTGAATGGACTGTATTTGTAAGAGGTTCTAGTGATAACATTTCAATGTATCTTGTGTAATCCCATTTGATGCAATGGGATGAAATTGAATTCAATGAATCATCTCTGTTAAGCAGCTTATACTGTATTAAGGTTAATATTATTCTTGGTTTCTAGCTTAATTCACAAGTAGAGGATCTGAAATCTGACTTGCAGAAAACCTTTGACAATGATTCTGACAGTGGACAGGGCAGCTGTGAAACACGCTCTCCAAGTCAATCCAACAAGGGAACTGCATCTCTTGGTGACATAGGTCTGTAATAATGTTGAGTCTCTCTTTTGGGTTTTAGTTTTTTTTTTAAAAATTGGGTATTGTACTTTGCATTTATAGGTGTTTCTTTTGTAGAAGGCAGAGAGAATGTGGTCTTGTGTGACTTCTGAAGGGCAGATAGTCCATTTGGTTTGCTAACTCTTGATGATTTTTTTCTATGCAACCTGCATAAGCTGTTTGTTTTTCCTCTATATACGGACTTTAATTCTGAGATTTTTACATTTTTAAAAAAACCAACTGTATCACTAACAACATACATTGTACCTTCATAAGTGTTTTTCTAAATATTATAAAAGAAAATATCTAACAGTCATTTGCAGTCTGATATCACTTGGCTTGCTAACATGCCAGTTCAAAACAACATACAGAACTCATGCATGATGTAGTGTAAGAAAATCACACCAATTCTGTATTAATAACACTGCTCTACAGCCAAAATGCTTCTGAAATAAATGTAGTCAAACTTTACTAATTCTGGGTCACTGAGAACGAAAATGATGCTTAAAATTGTTGATTGGCTCTAGTTTTCAAAATATGCTATTGGGTCAGTATATACGACCCTTGACATGGGAATGGCGGAGGATAAGTGAATTATAAAGGGAAGGGATCTCAATTTAAACCAGAAATGACTAAAATACATCTTTGACTGGATCTATGAATAAATCTATGACCGGGTCTGGACAGTACTTGCTTTTTAGGCAAAACAATGAATGATGCAATCTGAAGTTGGTATTGCGTCATACATGATATGAATTGCATCATGTTATTCCTAGAAGTCATGGATGATGCAATCATAACGAAGCTTACATCACTCTGCTGAACAAATTACCCTATATCAGCTCTAGAAATCATACAGTGTCGTGCTCTTTTATTTGTCAGTGTTTGATTTTGCAAAGGGACACATTTCTGTTTAGCCAAAGTGAGCAGAGATGCCTCGTACTTGTGTGAACAGTGCAGATATCTTCTGCTGTGTTTGTGGTGAAGTGACTTTTGCATCACAAAAGCGCAGTATAACCACTATGGTTAAGAAAGCCTATCACCTTTATTTTGGCTGCAAAATTGGAGAGTAGGACAAGAGGTGGGCCCCACACATATGCTGCAACACTTGTGCAACAAATCTTCGCCACTGGTTGAACAGGAAAAGGAAATCTATGCCTTTTGCAGTGCCAATGATTTGGAGAGAGCCAACAGCTCATACCAGTAATTGTTACTTCTGCATGGTGCCTCCAGTTGGGAAAGGTGTGTCAAAGAAGAAAAAGTGGACTGTGCGTTATCCAAACATTTCATCAGCTATACGCCCAATACCCCACGGAGAAGGACTGCCGGTTTCTGATGCACCAGAATCATTCTCACTTGAGTCAGACGAGGAAGAGGATGAAACTTCTGGTCCTGAACCATCAATGTCACAGGACCCACATTTTCTCCCATCCTGCTCCTCTGAACCAAACCTCATAACACAAGCTGAACTGAATGACCTTGTCAGGGATTTGGAACTACCCAAGAGTAAGGCAGAGCTGTTGGGCTCCAGACTACAGCAGTGGAATCTCCTGGCAGGTGATGTTAGGGTTTCCATGTTCCGTGACTGTCAGAAGGATCTTGTCCCATTCTTCTTCATGGAAGGTGATCTTGTAGCCCGCAACAACATCGAAGGTGTGATGGCAGCCCTCAACATCGTTCACGATCCAGATGAGTGGATACTCTTCATTGATTCATCGAAGACGAGTCTTAAAGCTGTTTTGCTGCATAATGGCAATGTTTTGCCATCAATTCCAGTTGGTCATGCAGTCCATATGAAGGAAACCTATGACAACATTAAACAACTTTTGAGGTGCATAAAATATGACCAACATCAGTGGCAGCTTTGTGGCGATTTGAAGGTTGTTGCTCTCTTGCTTGGTCTGCAGACTGGATACACAAAGTACCGCTGTTTTCTCTGTGAATGGGGTAGTAGTGCAAGAGATTCCCACTACATCAAGAAAGATTGGCCACTCCGACAGTCATTGGAGCCTGGGAGGAAAAGTGTTCAGCATCCACCACTTGTTGAATCAAGGAAGATTTTGTTACCACCCTTACACATCAAGCTGGGTCTGATGAAGAACTTTGTCAAAGCCATTGACAAAACACAAGCAGCTTTCAAGTACCTCCGTGGAAAATTTCCAAGGTTAAGTGAAGCTAAGATAAAGGAAGATGTCTTTGTTGGTCCTCAGATTCGTGAACTTCTTCGAGATGATGCATCTGACCATGCACTGCGTGGCAAGGAAAAGACGGCATGGAAAGCCTTCCAGTCAGTGGCAATACATTTTCTCGGAAACAACAAGGCAGACAACTACAGGTTGTTGGTGGAAAACCTCCTCAAGGCATACAAAAGCCTTGGTTGCAACATGTCACTAAAGATACATTTTTTGCACTCTCATCTAGATTTTTTTCCACCGAACTGCGGAGCAGTGAGCAATGAGCACGGCGAGCGATTTCACCAGGACATTGCGACAATGGAGAAACGCTATCAGGGCAAATGGAGCCCATCAGTGCTTGCAGACTATTGCTGGACAGTGACAAGAGATGCTCCATTTAATGAATAGAAGAGACAAGCCAAGACGTGCCGAGTAGACACTGAATAAGACTAAACTACGTACATAATAGTTTTTTGCCTTTTGTTTCATAATACATTTTATTTATATAACCCTTTTGCTGATTTTTAAAGTGTTACATAAACAGGACAGGTGAAATATTATCATGTAAAGCAACCATAAACACATGAAAAGACCTAGGTTTACAATTTATGATTAAAACTCTACTATCTACACAATATACATAGACATAAAATGTAAAAACTTAAATATCTTAGAAACAGTAGCCAATCAGTTGTTTTAATTGTCATATTTGAATTCAGCACATCAAAATACATAATAAATATCACATTTTATCTCTGAAGCAGATGACTTCTAAAAAGTTGTAGACCAGTGTAATTAAAATACATGAACATATTGTGACAAAGCTCTGTCCTTATCTTCATGGATTCTGCGTTTCCTGGTGGATTTCACTAGCCTCAGAGGCTCACTGTGACCCTGCATGTGGCCCTTCTCTCTCTAGAGACAAGGTCACAGCCTATTGAGCCATTTTCATCATAAGCCAGTGAGGAGAAGCTATCCTTCCAGGCACAGTCTCGGATGTCTCCCAATCTCAGTGATTAATTAGGGGAGGTAGAAACGGGGGAGCCTGGGCCCATTCTCTACTCTGGGCTCCAGCCCAGGGACCCTAATAGTATCAGCTAAGATGGCTGACCTTTTAGCCACAAAACATAATACAATTCCCTGGGCTACTTCCCCACTTCTTCAAACTCCACTTCACCTTTACCTCTGGGCTTCCTTCCTTGCGTATGATATGTTGTCTATCACTCACTCTTACCAACAGCACAACTTCTTCCCACAGCTCCTGACATCCACACCCACCTGACTAACTGGAAGGCTTTTAACTGGTTTCAGCCAGTCCCTGATTGAGACACCTGAAGCCAATCAGGCTAGCTGTTTCTACTGATTTCTAGAAGGTTCCAGTGGTACCAGGGATTTGTTTAGTCTGAGACTCACATATCTGTTCTTCAACACTTTCCTATAGCCATCCGGCCTTGCCCCATCACAATATAAAAATATGTCTGGTCTGAATTCAAAGTGCCCTTGTGGTTGCTCAGGGTAAGGATAGAGATGTGATGGTGGTAGAAGGGCAGTAGTTGAGATTGAGGAGGGGAAATGATGATGAGTGGGGTATTGAATATCTTAACTGCTTATGTCCTTCTTTTTTTATGACTTGCATAGCCCAGCAAATCAGATTCACTGGCGTTAACTCTAACGGCTTAGTGTGTGATGTTTCTCCTACATTTATGCCAATCCAATCTGGCCAAATTTTTAAAGGCTGATGTGGGGAAAAAAGGAAAGTATAGAGCTGATGCCTAGAAGCAGAGCATTTGTCTGTAGAAGTTCCATTTGAAAGGTGTTGAGTTTTCTGATGCTGCAAGAAGAGTGCTCAGAGCTTGGTGGAGAAGTGTAATGGTGTTTTTTATAAGGAAACTTTCACTTTAAGAAAACACTGTCTTAGTGATAAAAGCAGCAAAGAGTCTTGTAGCACCTTATAGACTAACAGATTTTAGGGATCATGAGCTTTCGTGGGCTAAGACCCACTTCATCAGATGAATGTTGTGGAAATCTCCAGAGGTAGGTATAAATAGCAGGCAAGAAAGCAAGGTAAATTCAATCGGGGGGGGGGGTGAAGCCCACTTCCAGCAAGTGATCTGGAGGTGTGAACACCCAGAGAGGAGAAACTGCTTTTGTAATTGGCGAGCCATTCACAGACAATATTAAGTTCAGACCTGATAGTGTCTAATTTGCAGGTGAACTGGAGCCCAGATAGTCTTAATGATAGTTTCCTATTAAAGTTAAAGCTCAGTGATGTTGGTATGATTGGAAAAGTAAATGAGAGGATAAGAGGATTCTGAACACACACTTTGGTACATGTCTATCAGATGAATAAGTTCTTTCCTGATACCACACTTCAAATTTTATATATTTCAATAAGTGTTATACATTTACTACCTTTCAATCTGAGCTCATTGGTAGTTTTATGACGTTCTGGACCGCAGGCTTTTTTACATATAAAAAATTCTAAACAAATAGTGCATTTAAATAACATTTCTTAAAAAATGTAATTAAAGTGCAGCTAAGGTTTCTGCTGAACAACGTTGCATTGTTCTCCCTGCACTGTTCTGAAATACATAACATCAGAACTCCGAACTCAAACAATAGAAAACCGAGAAATATTCAGTTGGGGTCCCCCACATGTTCTTGAAAAGAAGATTAATGTTGCAAGAAAAAGTAAAACACAAACTTACAAAACCAGTTAAGGTAGGAATATACACTTTACAAATATATTTAACTATTGTATAGCAGAAGAGGAAACATGCACAGTGACTTGTATGGGACTTGTCATTTGAGTAAAATTACTGTATGTTCCTGTTTTAATACTTGCAGGATTGGGGCCATAATCTGTCTATTATAATTCACATAGTATATTACTATTTGCTATATATAGTTTTTGTATGTATGATAGAAATACTTTAGTCTCAAGGAAAGACACTAAAAACTAAAGTCATTTTGAGATGGTTCTTAGTTTCTTTATGGGTGGACGATTACATATATATGATTACATTATGGGTGGGGAGGTGATGGGTTTTCAAAGTATAGATTAAATTTGATTTGCTGTGCTGTACTAAACTTCCATTGGCATTCATGAGACCTTAGGGGATAATAAATGTCTCAGAGAAAAGTGTCTGGAATGGTGCATGAACTAATCATTTGTCAATTAATATGTTTTTTTAAAAAATGTGATGTGTGCCATAAAGAGTGTAACGTATTCCCACCAGATTCAGATGAGGAGATCTTTGTGAGTAAAAAATCAAAAAACAAGAACATGCTTCAGGACAGTGAGAGTGAAGGGGAAGAGGAAGGTATTTTTCCTGAGAAGACGGACATTGTGGATGGAGATGTGGAAAGTGGAGAGGAAAATGAGAACATTTTTGCTCAGAAGAACAAAAAATCTCATCGGATTCGTCAAGCTCTGCAAGACAGTGATGAGAGTGACACAGGTGACCCATTGCATCCTGAAAACCTTGAAACAGATGTGAAGTCCGAATTGACTAAGGATGAGTTGGGCTCACAAATGAGGAAACCTGTGGAGATGTCAGTGAAATCGTGGAAAAAATACAAAAAACATAAAAGTGATTTTGAGACAGAAACAGACAAAGTGATAGGCAAATCAAGAAGGAAGATGGAAAAAGAGAGAAAAATAGAGGCTATTAGACAGCTGAAGAAGGAAAAGAAACACAAACAGGAGGTATAAACATTTATTTGCAAACATTTCTGATTGTTAAATTCTAGCAGTTGGTGGTGGTCTGAAGCCTCCAGCAAAATGTGAGTCCATACCACAACAGTAAGTTGGACATCCACATAGGAGCCCCCAACTTCTGGACAGGTTTTTCTCTGAGCCAGTGGTAGGTTTTGTGTAATTCTTCCTTGTGTATGCTGATTGCAGCAGTTGAGAACCTGCCTCCATAAATTAACATATCTAACTTTGGAATGCGATAAAGTCAACATGACTGGCCTACAGTATTTGAAAGATTTTTGTTTTGGGGATGATGGGATGATTGGTTTGTTTTGTTTTTCTTAACTTTGCTAATGACCCTAAAATCATGAAAATATCTTTCAAATATTTTGAAATAAACTTGTAAATTAATGTAGTTCTTTCCTTCTTATGCTTACTAGAAGGATGGTGGTGAAAGATACCATTTTAATGATAGCGGGTGTCTTCTTGCTGACAAAGAACTCTTTGAGAATGATTTAGAGGAGGAAAATGATCCCCTACTTGAAGATGAAGAATCACTAGAATCAATAAGAGCTGCTGTGAAAAACAAAATGAAAAAACATAAGGTAACTTACATACTCAGGTACAATACCTTCTACAAAGAATATTATAACTTTAAGCTAAAGTAACGCAAACTTTTGGTGACAATGGGGTGCTTCCACTTTTGGTAAAAATGGAAGAAAATAGTCCCCACTATCACATTGCATGCAAGAGGTGAAGAGATATTAGCGCCTTCTCTGAAGAGCATTGTCATAGAAAATTCCAAAAATAGTATTGCAACAGAGGCTGTAAAGACACTTAAGGAAGTTGCAGTAAAACAGGACAATAGTTGGAACTGGCTTATGAAAATGTTTGCTGATCCTATTTCAAGATTGATGGCCCAGAAAATAATTGTACAAAGTTATTTTGTTGCAGTCTTCTTTGCCCTTGACAGCTCCCATTTTCTTTTGAAATTTAATAGACTTTTTTTTTTTTTTTTACCAATTATAGAGTAAAGATCTGTTTTCTGAGAATGAAGACTACAAATGTGTATTTGATGATGAGAATGAGGAACCTACGTTAAAAGGACCCAAAAGAAAGGTGGACTATTTCATTATGTATATCTGTTTCTTTTAACTCTCTGTAGTTCATTACAATTTTATTTGAAGGCTTATCTACGTTGCTCCTCAAAGTATCTTATTCTTCTGTTTGATTTGGGTCTTTTTTTAAAAAAAAAAAACCAACTCTGTTCCAACTGTTAGTACTTTCTTCTGTTTTCTTGCTGTTTGAAAAAAGAAAACTATTTAGTAATATAGATACACTTCTGCATTTCAGTCCTGTGGCTTCAAGAGACTTTCTTTTCTCTGTTTAAGGAGCGGAAGGCAGCAAGATTAAGCAAAGAAGCCATTAAACAACTGCATAGTGAAACTCAGCGGCTTGTTAGAGGTAAAACCTGAACTCTTTGATGTAAGGGTGAACATAAGAACATCCATACTTAGTCAGATCAAAGGTCCATCTAGCCCAATACTTTGTCTTCCGACAGTGGCCAATGCCAGGTGCATCACATTGGCTATCCTCCAGTCGTATGCTACAGAAGCTGATTTAAATGATAGGTTACAAATTACAGTTAGTAGTTTTGCAGTTTCACATTTGTGTTCCTTCAGAACTTGTGGGTGAATACCATATGGCTCTGGTGACTTATTACTCTTTAGTTTGTCAGTTTTCTCCGATACCTCCTCTGACACCTCAACCTGGGACAATTCTTTTTAGGTGACAAATTTGAGGAATGGCTCAGGTTTGGGAATTTCCCTCACATCCTCAGCTGTGAAGACCAATGCAAATAAGGCCATTGTGGAGAACCTAAATGAATTATCACCCTTCAGTGCTCCTTTAGCATCTTGATCATCCAGTGCCTCTACTGGTGGTTTAGCAAGCTTCCTGCTTCTGATGTATTTAAAAATAATTTTTTTATATAATTTTTTGAGTATTTGGCTAACTGTTCTTCAAATTCTTTTTGGGCCTTCCTAATTATATTTTTACACTTCGTTTGCCAGAGTTTATGCTCCTTTCTATTTTCCTCACTAGGATTTAACTTCCACTTTTTAAAGAATGCCTTTTTGTCTGTCACTTCTTCTTTTCCTTTGTTGTTTAGCCACGGTGGCCCTTTTTTGGCTTTCTTACTATGTTTTCTAATTTAGGGTACACATTTAAGTTGAGCCTCTATTACGGTGTCTTTTTAAAAGTTTCCATGCAGCTTGCAGGGATTTCACTTTTAGCACTGTACCTTTTAATTTCTGTTTAACTAACTTTCTCATTTTTGTGTAGTCCCCCTTTCTGAAATTAAATGCTACGGTGTTGGGCTGCTGTGAAGTTTTCCCCGCCACGGGGATGTTTACATTTAGTTATATTATAGTCATTATGGTCACCAAGTGTTGCAGCTATAGTCACCTCTTGGACCAGATCCCATGCTGCACTCAGGACTATATCAAGAATTGCCTCTCCTTTTGTGGGTGTGTGTGAGAGCTAGTAAGATATGTTCAGGAGAGCAGCAGAAACTCCTGAGAGGCCAGATTCTGCTATTGCTTAACATGAACTAGTCAGGATCTAAAGTGGATAGACTGCAAAACAGTTTTGTCCAAATCTTGTTCAAGAATGGTCTCTCGGTGCAATTAAGGTTCCTGATTGGAGCTTAAAACTTGCCTTTACACAGCTGTGGGAAGTCACTTGGAGTCTTTTAAAAGTTATAGCTGGGCTACATATAACTGACTTGGGTACTTAGTTATGAGTCTCTGTGCATGCTGCAGTCCTTGCTTTTCATGACAATAGATTGGTGATTGAGAAGAGGTCCTACAGATACAACCTTTATTCAGGGTTAAGCTCTGCTATTCATTTCTGCTCTGATATTTTAGCTGGAAAATACTTGTCCCAAGAGCCATTCGATTTTTAAAGAAATACATGTTGTTTTGATGTACAATTTAAATGGCCTTTCCCCCCTTTGGCAGAATCATCTCTGTCTCTTCCGTATCATATGCCTGAGACCAAAACCATCCATGAGTTCTTCAAGCGTAGACCTCGATCAACACTGCAAGGAAATGCTATGGCATTGCTAAAGTAAGGACCAAGCTTATCCCAGTCTCTCTTTTCTAAATCAGAGCTCTCGATCTTTCTGAAGCAGATCTAGTCCATGTTATGAAAAAGCTATCTAATATACAGCCTACCTTATTTGCAACCACATAGGCCTCCCACCTTTCCTTCAAAATCCCAGACTGCTTCTATGGCAACAAAAGCGAATACTTCTGTGGGAAGGTAATACTAGAGACTTTTCAAGGACAATAAATTGAACATGGTTTTGTTGCCTCTGTTTGATTTAGGCTTTTCTCACATTTAACATTTTAAGGACTGATGTTCTGTGTTTTGATTGGTGACTTTCTTTTTCTGTTCTTGGCAGGTCCACTAAGTATCAACCCTGTCTAAATGAAGAAAGTACAGCCACGAAGAACTCAGCTGTAAATTGCAGCAATAATCAGACTGTAGAGGGTGAGGCAGCTAGGGAACTAGAACTGGAATTTAATAAGGATGCTGGTGTTACCACTGTGGACAAATCTTCCCCTGATGTAGCGGAGAACCTGATAGAAAACTGTGCTGAGAAGCACAGAGAGGATGGTGCTTCTGATATTTGTGAGAGACCTACAGCTTCTGGTAATTCAGAAGAACATCAGCAGTGTAGCCTACTCAGTGATGAACGCAGAGAACAAATGGAGAGTGAAATTCCCTTGGCGTCTGAAGAATGTGCCTATGTACAAAGAGAGGACCAGTCACAAAAAATAGGTGTAGAACATAAAGCATCTATTCAACAGGTAGTCTCAGAGGTGCGGATTCAGCCTGAAAAAGTAAGGAAGTCTAAACTGAATAAACTTCGGGAGCTGGGAGTCGATCTATCCATCAAGCCAAGACTTTGCTCTGATAGTGATTCTTTTATTATCCTTGATGAACCTGAATCAAACAAAGGTACAATATTACCTGGTTCAATCTGCTAGATTTGACAAGCTAAGCAGGGTTAGATCAGAACTTAGATGGGAGCACTCTGAGGAACAACTAGAAGTTAGTGAATCAGAAGGGGGCAGACACTCTTTTGAGGAGAACTAATGTCACTGCATAGTGCTGGCTATGCTGGTGGCTGTATTGACTTTCAGATGAGATTTAAAAACAGAAATCCTGATCCTTTGTGGTCATTAAAGATCTCTCGGATCTGTCAATAAGAAGAGTTTAATGATGTTTTGCATGCTTCAATTCTCCCTGCAGTTCAAGTTAAATAAGGTGACATTCGCTTTCTGTATTAAGCAGAAAGGCCAACATTTTTCAACTTGGGATGCCTAAAGTAGGCCTCTAAAGATTTTTATTCCGGTACCTGAATAAGAAACCTGACTTTCAGAGTTGATGAGCATGAGTACCTTCTGATTGTCTCATTAGAAGTCATGGCTGCATAGCAAATGAAAATAAGGTCACTCTCTGATTTATCCGTGTCTAGCTTTAGGCACCCATGTTTGAAAATTTCATCTCTTTCAGTGGTGGACAGATGACCCTTTATCAGTTTAAGTTTGCATTACTCTTTGAGGCCCTATAGTATAATTCTAGTAAGTTTCCATTTATACCTACATACATTTATTAATAGCATTCAGTCTGTTCTTTAAATTATACAGAAACATGGCCTGTGCCATGAAATGATAACTTTTCCACTATCAACCTGGATTTAAATATAATATATGTCAGTCTGATCATATGGGGGGAAGTGCCTGTTAATGAAATGAAATGTTGCTACCCAAATCTCCAGTGAATTAGTTGTGGATTTTGTTTTTGTTTTTAAGGTTTTCACCTGACATTTGATCATATGCCCAAATATTAAAATAAGCCATCCGAAGTCCATGGTTGAGCAAAGTTATCCAGAGATGGGCTACTGTTACTAATGTTGTTTTCAAATCAAATAATGTTGACCCCTCTGACACATTGGATGCTGACGTGCTTTAAAAAAAATTTAGATTTTTTTTTTTAATAAAAATTTTACTTTAGAAACATCTGTTACAACTATATATATAAAAAGTGCCTGAAATTACTATTATTATTTATTTTCTGCCTCAAATTAACTTGATCTTAGCAGGAATTTTTCTTCTGACCTTAAATATAATATATTTTTTAAGAACTGGAAGCTCTGAAAGCGCGTTTCTTGAAGCATATGCTTCACACAGCCAAGTCAAAAACTGAACGAACTGTGAACTTGAGCATTATTCGTAAAGAGACCACTGCTGAGGGAAAAGAGGAGCTAAAAGCAGCTGTGGTGCCGGTGACTTTGGCTGCAGAAAATCTAGATGATACAGTCCATGCAAAACCAGGTATATTTGGGGTGAGGGTCATAGTTGTTGAGTTGGAAACAAGTATATTTTCTTTGCTAAGAAACTTCTATAATATCTAATATCCTACATCTTTACTGGAAGGCCAGGCTTCAACTGGAGTTTATTTTCACCAAACTACAAGTATAAGATAATTCAGTATATCCGCTGGATCATCTTGTTTTACCTGTGTCTGCCTTGTTGATTATAAGTTTCCCTGGGCAAGAATCATCTCTAGGATATTTCATACAAAATACTGAACACATTAACAATTGAAACTACATTCTTCAGTTTCACAATGAGCTGCAATCAATAGATGAGTGTTAGGATATAATAAACCCTCTAACAATAAGTAATTGTGAAGAAAAGCATTCAGATTCTCTAACTGATTGATCATGGTCAATAGAACATACAGGAGTTTAATCTGTGATTCTCTTTGCAATTGCAACCATATTTTCCCCACTTTTGACCTGCCCTCCAAGATAAATCTAAAATACAAATGAGAATCCCTGCTTCCAGAATTAACAGGCATTGTTCCGGTTAGCTATATTTTTCTAACCAGGTTGGTATGTTAGAAACTTGAAAAAGGTAACTCTTGAACCATGTTAGCTATTAAAGAGGATGTTGCCCTGTGCCATAATTTAGCTATTTGCCATCTGGAATCTCTTTCCATTCCCCCACAATTTCATATAAAACATATTTATCCTTAATAGCTACAATACATCAATCTGCAAAAAATATGTAGATTAACCCTCTTTTGGTATTCATAATTAATAGCACTTTCATCCCTGTCACAATTCTTAATACAGGCTATTTGTGTATTGGATCATTTTATTTGCATGTATTGAAAATGATACATACATGGGAAACTTTAATCTGAATCACCTATAATATTTAAACGTTAGAGGTAGGTAATTTTGGCTTGTTCTACGACATGCATGCTTTCTAGCTGTTGATGAAATATTTCATTTGCCCAGGGCAACTGGAAGCCACAGCTCCGATAGGAAACAAGGGAAAGAAGAACCCTTTGCTAGCTCATGGGACCCTGCCAGTGGCATCTGTTGATACTGAGGAATCTTCCTGATAATTCATAAAGTTGTTACATCTCTAAATGGCATTTATTTAGACTAGGAGATTTAGCTCTTCTAATCAGCAGATCAAGTCAGAAAACATTTTTATTTATTTTTTTTTTAGTCACAAATGCCTTTAATCTTATTTCTGTGTGTAGAGTTACATTAAATTGTGTGCTTGAGGCAGCAAAGTTTAAGGCTTCATTGTAGTGCATCTAATGTATTCATTTCTGTTCAGGTGAAAAGCTACAAATGCTGAAGGCTAAACTACAGGAGGCCATGAAACTCCGCAGGATTGAGGAACGGCAGAAGCGACAAGCATTGCTTAAACTAGATAATGAGGACATGTTTGAGGAGGAAGAAGAAGAGGAGGAAGAAATGACAGATGAGTCTGAGGAAGAAGAATGCAACCCAGAGGTCTATACACAGCATTTGTACATAATTTTGTCAATATCTAATGTTTGCTGACTCATAATTAACGGGAAAATGAGAGAAATCCAGAGTTTTGTGCAATATTAATATGCACAAACATCTGGCTATTAAGTGATCTTTACCAGTCCATATGCTAGTTCATGTTGACCTAAAACACTTGAAATATATGAATAGTCAGAATCTTTTAAAATTATTACAGCATTTTAGTGGCTGATTGAACATCTTAGCACCTTAAATCTCTTTTCTGCTTAGAGTAAATGTTTCCTTTGCTATACCAGTTCAAATAACTTCCCCCTCAGTTTAGGTATGCTACCTCCAGGATTTGCCAGTGTCTTATTCTTCACACACAGGTGAAGCCTTCTCCCACGTCTCACCTAGACAAGTAAAAAAGAGCCTATAAACGTATATATTTTTAAATTGCTTCATTTTGAGTGATGCCAGTATTTTCAGCTCCTGGTTGCAATAAGTTTGATTCCAACAAGATGGATGAAGACTTAAGTGAGATCCCTCGGCTGATCTCAGAGATGCAGAAGTGTCAGTCTTGGAGGCTAGACGTTCTTTTCCAAACACTTATTAAGGGTCAAAATGACTTGGTTATTCTAAGCCCTTTCAGAGCAGGCATTGGAGTAGAGAAGTCCAGGAGCTGGAAACATCCTTCAATTCTCCCCTCAATAATTTCATGTTAGAACTTGGCATATAAAGGTATGCAGTTTAAGTAGATGGTCAAGATAATTATTCTTGCTGTTTCATTACATGGAAATGTGTTGGGTTTTTTAGACTGTAGAGTTCCTTCTTGGTGAGGCAGAGGAAGAAGATGAGGAGCTGGAAGAGAAGAGTATTGAAGATGGAGATAAAGAAACCGACAAAGAATCAGTCGATGAGGAAAGGGTGGACAAATCTGTGCATTGTGACTCTGTTCCCAAACCTCCCTCAACAGAGTCTACGTTGATGCTGTTCAAGGAAAACTCCTCCAAAATGGGGTAAATAAACCGGTCTTTAGAAACGGTGAACCCAGCCTCCACCAACATACACAGGAGAGATTTGATTTGAGAACTAGTGGATTCATATGTGGGTTTAAATATGAGGATACCTGCTGTCTGTCTCACCATTTGTGGTAATCTTTAGGAGAGATTTTATGCATCCTTCATGATTGCAACAGTCACATATGAAAATAATAGTTTGCGTGTGAAAGTGACGCAGTGATGGCAGTGATACTTTGAGTGAGTGAGTTTCCCAGACCTGAAGAAGAGCTCTTTGTAAGCTCAAAAGCTTTCTCACCAACAGAAGTTGATCCAATAAAATGTTACCTAGCTTGTCTCAATTAATATCAAAAATATCAACTTCCTAATGGCAGGGTATTCAGTGCATTCCACATGCGTTACCTTGTCTATAAAAGACCAGACCTGATAGTTAATACACACAAAACAAAACTTGGTCAAAATACTTTTGTTTGTTTGTTTTTGTTAATAAATTGCAGATATTCTCTTCCTGATGAAAAAGCTGAATTGGAGGAAGCTCCAGGCAAAAGACCTAGCAAGTTAGGTAAAGTTAAACTGCTGTTAAAGCAAGCATTTTTCTTTGGGATTTTCAGTTCTGGAACACAAGTTATTTGTACATTTCTGTATGTAGGTTACCATTGGTGTGTCTCACTATCACATGCTTGCACTGGGGCTGTGAAATGCTGCTTTGCCACTTTTACTAAAACTTTAAAAACCACTGGGTCCCTCTTTGTGGTGGGGATTGGAGTAGGACTCCTAATCAAAACTTGCATCAAATTGTAGGTTAAAGTACTGTAGGATGTGAGTTGAATTTGAATTGTAAAATGTCATTTGATTAGGCATTTTAAGGGAACTGCTGGTGCCTTTTCACAGTGAACTACTGAGGCATGTGACTCTTTTTTGCTGATTGCAGCAAATATACCTCTTCACATGCCGTGGTTTGTCTGCACTCATAGTACATTAACATTCCTAAAACTCATCTTAAATAGCTGCTTTCTTCCTTAGAAGATGACGATTCATTTTCACTGCCAACTTCTGCAAAGGAGAACAGCCACAACAGCAGCTTTGAGTTGATTGGCTCCATGATTCCATCATACCAGCCTTGTAACAAACAGATGGCACGTGGGGCCAATTTTCTATCTGCAGTAGGAGGCTTCAGGTCTTCCTCTCCAGCTTTGTTTAAAGCAAGCTTTATTAGCTCTGCATCCAAGGTAAGACTCCTCCCCCACCTTTTCTCCCTTCATTGCACTCTCCTTACAATTTCATATGTTCTGTGACTTAAGGCTAAAGCCAAGGTTCCTGTTATACATCAAGTATATAAGCGTAGCTGATAGCCAGTGTCCCCTGTGGTTAATTGGGATTTAATCAATGCAGAATCACTGTCTTGACTGATATATAAATAAAATTCATATTAGAACAAATTAAGGTGATGTATTAAATACACAAATCAAATTAAAAAAATACTCGAGGAAACCCATTGATGCGTAATCTGTTTTTGGTAAATCTTCATGAACTATACAAAAATATTCCCATGGCCTATACAACATCTCACACTAGTGCATTCTTAGCTACATAGAAGGGCAGTCATGAATACTTGTTAACATTTTCTTCTGTATTTTCATCTGTATAAAATGGCACAACCACTAACCCTTTTTGCTTCCAACTTGTAGGATTGTGAAAAGATTAAGTGTTTATATTCAAGTTCATTATCAGATCTTGTGAATTTTATCTTAATTTTTTTCCCTGACTAGAGTTCAGGAAAGATGTCTGAGCCTTCTCTTCCCATAGAGGATTCCCAGGATCTGTACAATGCCTCTCCTGAGCCCACGAGTTTATTTCCAGGAGCTGGAGAGTCTCAGTTTCAGTTTTCTCTGGAAGATGATACTCAGAGCCAACTTCTTGATGCAGATGGGTAGGTTACTGATATACATCCTTCAGGGGTGGCATTCTATGTGTGTTAACAGAAGTAGCAAAGATTTTTGTGAGGCTCTTACTCCCTTAAGCTACATGGAAAGGCATGCTATTTCAATGACTCTGTTGGTGTTTTATGTTATGCTATGCTTTACACAGTGTGATTGGCCCAATGATAACCTCTTTATTAATGTTGGAAACTGGAGTGGGTAGTATATTGAATCCCAAGGTGCTAGTGCATATGTCTATCTCTCACAAATTTTTACTTAGTTTTTTGCAAGTTTTTTAAATCCCTCTTTAAAAAACCCTCCACTATTCTGAAGTAGGTCTAGATTTTAATAAGTTTTTTATCTTCTGGGTTTCAGTAAAGTATTCATTTGCTGAAACAGTGGTTAAGATCAGAAAACCATGGAATAACTAAAACCTTCTTAATCAGCTGATCGGTTGACCTCTGTTAACTTTACTCACTAAACAGACTTGAATGCATTTTACTCTTACTAGCCAATGCAGAGCCATTACAGCTTTGGCAGAGCAAGATGGATCTTATTCTGAATCATACATCAGCAGAACAGCCAAATTGCATTGGCAGAACTATTCCTACTGGCAGTGTGAGTTAGAAAACACAGCTGGATGTTCTTATTCCACATTGAGTTTGCAAGACTGGCAGTTAGAGAAGCCATATACCTACTTTAAATTGAGCAAAGTTGATCAAGAATCAATGAGACACAAACATGGAACTCTCACAATGGCATGCTTAGTCATACTATAACTGAGTATTAAGACTCGTTTTGGGAGTGCTGCTCTGTCTCTGTAGTCAAGCCCTCCGCATAGGTGGAAGAGCAAAATTCTCCAATATGTGGTGGGTATTAAACTGTAGTTGGCAACTTCTAAATAAAATTTACTTTCAGGTTCTTGAATGTTGGGCACCAGAGGAATAAGTACCAGTCCTCAAAGCATCAGCTGTCTCTGGCTAGCATGGATGAGAATGCAATGGATGCCAATATGGATGAGTTGTTGGACTTGTGTTCTGGGCAGTTCAGCAGTCAGGCTGAGCACATGCCGAATGCTAATACTGGCAAAAAACAAAACATGGAAGAACTGCTCAATCTCTGTTCAGGAAAATTCATCTCTCAGAGTAAGTCCTGAGTTCTGTTCCCAGTGACCTTGATTTGTGACTTTTGTGGGCAAATCTCAGTTTTAAAAAAGTCTTGTACTACTAATCCTTCAGTGCTGGTCATGCCTAAGAAATTTTAACAGTGTACTTTGAACCCTAAGAGTTTAGGGTGCTTTAACTGTTTGGAATCTTTGTAGACATATGTTGACTGTTCTTTCCAATACATTCAATGATGTTCCAATGGCCAAAAGGAAGCTGTGTAACAATTTCCCTTTTGGTTTCTTTCTGTAGCAGAATCTCCAATCTGGGCATCTTCAGCATCTTCTAAGCCAGAAAAAGAGAGTGACACAGATGATCCAATGGCAGAAGCACTAGCACTTTGTTCAGGCTCCTTCCCAACTGACAGGTCAGCATTACAGGAGTTCTAGTTCTGCATTATCGTCCTTGTCTGACTTCACTACTGACATGTCTCACTCTGATTTAACAGGAATTCAAACTGCTCTTGACACAAATGTGGTTTGCCTTGGAGGTGAAGGAGTTGAGTATCTCAATGCTCAACCATTATTCCTTTGACCAGTGATACATTGGAGTTGAGAGGCTCCTAAGGCAGTGTAGTTCCCAGTGTCCATTGTGGAGGCGGAAAGTGGGTAGAGAATTTTGATCAAATCAGAGCACTGGACTGGGAACTTCCTGCATTCGACTACAGAACTGGAAACAGATGCCTAGAAGTCGAATGTGGGCAAGTCATTAGCTTCTGCACCTTTGTTTTTCCTCCCCATTAAAACTGGACTGAGTCACGTGCACTTCACAAGGATGTTATGAGACTTAATTGTTTAAAGAGCACCAACATACTCCAAGAGGCATTCCATTTTACTGAAGGGGAAACTAATGCAAAAGATAATGACTTGCCAAAGTTACTCTGCTAATGGGGAATTAAGAACCTAAAGCTCCATGCTACGCAGTGTTCGGAGACTGCAATGTTTCAGATGCTATCATAATTGCTTGTCACTAGCTCATTCAGCAGTTAAAACCCTGCTTCAATCCATTTCATATCCATTGCTAGAGATCAATTATAAGTGTGTGATGTGGTTTGGCTTTTATAGGGAAGGAGAAGATGATGAGGAGCAGGAGGAAGAATTTGGCAATTTTCAGCTCTTAACAGATGATCATGCCTTTGATAGCGAGGAGGTGAGTATTGAGAGAATGAAGTGATAACTTCAGAGCGCTGCCTATAAGCGTTTAGTTTATTTTCTCAGTGCTCCATCCATATGTGCAAAAATCTAACCTTCCATCATAGATTACTGAAACTGCTGAAGAGCAGTATTTGGGTCAGTGCAAGAAGTGCTGATTATACTAGGTAAAATATCTTGGTTTTGTGAGCACCTACGCTAAAACCTCCTGGATTTTTCCCGGTTTGTTTTTAGCCATTGAAAAACAGGCAGTTGCTGTTATAGGGAGTAAACATGCTACTGAATATCTTAGGAATTTCTGAAAACTGTTTCTTGTTGGCTGATAGGATGAAAAAAGTGAAGGTGATGAGAGAAGTGAAGATGAAGCAGAAGATAGTGATGATGAAGAGGAACTGTTGAGACAAAGACAGGGCTCAAAGAAAAAATTGTGAGTAAATCTTTCTCACTATCTGACCTGCCAGAAAAGCAGAACCATGTCACTAGAAATTTAGTTAATAATTAAGAGTCAGAGTTGAAAGAGCTATTAAGGAGCTTTAAAAAAGATCTTTAAAATGAAATCTTTAAAATTTAAAAATCTTTTAAAAAGAGCAAGAGACCGGGATAAAAGTAACAATGACTTTTTTTTGTTTTTGATGGAATAGTACTTCTCTTAATATTGCTCGTGACTGAAGGTCTTTCAGTGGGTGCTGTAGTACACATTTTGCAAATGAAATGACCTTGTGTTTTTTCTTAGAAGGCAGTTGTCATCTTGTCAGATGGGCAACTGGTAAGAAAGCTCAGAACTAGAATAATAATGGGTGCTGCAGGACCGAGGTGAAGTAAACTGGCAGACCTTCCATGCATTCATATGCTCTTAAACTTGAATAACTTAATCAAATTGAAAATGAAAACCATCATTTTGCATCATTTAGAGACGCAAATGAAAATTAGCATCTCTAATTTATCATACACAGAAGTTCCAGAAAGACTTTGTTCTTGCTTTCGAAGATTCACGTGATGCAGCTAAGTGCTCTAACTTTAACACCTTTGGAAATTCTCTTATAGAAAACTGCAGGATTTCTTGGAAGATGAGGCGGAGCTGTCGGGGAGTGAAGTAGGAAGTGAGGATGAATATGATGGTGAAGAGCTGGATGAATATGAAGAAGAAATTCTTGATGAAGAACTCCCTACCGAAGTGGAACTACAGGATCAAATTAACAAAATACACATGTCAGTAGCAATCCTAGTATACTTGTACAGTACAGCAAGTGCACATCTAAAGTTATAATTGGTTATAATCTGGAATTGCAAAACTAATCTAGGCTTCTCTCCCTTGGACAATAACATTAGGAAGGCGATGCTTGATGATGATAAGCGTCAGTTACGCTTCTACCAAGAAAGATACCTTGCTGATGGAGACCTGCACAGTGACGGTCCTGGGCGAATGAGAAAATTCAAATGGAAAAATATAGGTATAATGTTGGCATATTAACCTACTGTAGAGCAAAAAATAGGATGTGGGAGGTCGGGAAGAAACCTCTTCAGTGAGTACTTTTAATATGAGGCTTAAGGTCGTAAGAGCTACTGAGCCCTAGTTTATTATTTTAATACACACATGTTGCTTGTAACTGGGTGTGGGGGACATGTTTTGACTTCTCTTGTCTAGTTTCAGACCACTCTAGAACTTATGCTTGAAAAGTCTGAAGAAGAAACTATTTTAAGCCATTTTTGGATCACATGCTAATGAAAACAGAACACTCTTGGGGAATCAATAACTTCAAGATAATATAAAGAAATCACTTTTTAAAAAAATAGTAGCTGTTAAAAACTACTCCATCTTATGTGGTTTTAAGTCCCACCATCTCACTAAAATAGAATATAGATGCTTATGTATTGCTCTTCTTTTTGCAGGCTAAGTCCAGGAAAAAGTAAACAGAAAACTGATGAGCATGGCTTTGAATCTTTTAGTTAAGGTGTATATAATGATCCCCAGTATAGGTTGTCTGCAGGACTGTTTTTTTGGTCTTCATTGTTTCTAAAATTTTTACTGATTTCTGATGGGTAGAGACCTAAACTCTCTGTGTCTACTTACTACATTCTTAAACAAAACCTATGTGCTTTGTCTGTGGAACCTTTCTGGAAGTATAGGTTTCTTTTTAATGGACAGGAGAGCTCATTTGCATTCCTCATGCCCCTCTGTGATTTGGAGAACTAACTACTGTGTCTTCTTTTCTAGATGATGCTTCCCAGATGGACTTGTTTCACAGAGATTCCGATAATGATGATGAGAATGAAGAACAGCTTGATGAGACAGAGACAAAATGGAGAAAGGAGCGATTTGAACGAGAGCAGTGGCTTCGTGAGCAGGTACTGTATTGTGTTAGCCTGCAGAAAGGCTAACTGCTTAATACTTCTGTACACCATTAACAAAGCACAATAGACTGTTGGCAGAGCTCTTGATTTTGTTGGTCCTGTTAGTTAAAAACCACATCAATTCTAGATTTTCATTTCTCCCTTATATAGCGCCTTTTGCCTTTCCTCCTGTGACCTTGGCAAGCAGTTTCCCCACGCACTGAGTTGTGGCAGAGCCAGAAATCCTGTTTGCTGCTCCAGAATCCTAATTCCATGGCCTATTAAATTCCAGGTCAAGTTGTTTTAGTTAACCTAGGGTCTAAGGAATGAAATCTAGTTGGTATCTTGAAGCTTTGACTGGTGTAATAGATAAAAAGATGCTGATGCTGATAAACGACCTGAAAAACTGCAGGAAACTTTAAATGCTGGTGTATATTGGCTTTGTATCCTAAAACTGGTGTAGTAAAGAGAGTTAGTACATTCAAGTCACTGAACGAAATGTGCATTCTGATTTTTGCCATTGCTTATTTACGAATTACCAGTTTAAAAAACACTACTTATTTTTATCAGATAGAGAAAGGAAAAAATGAAGGGGAGGAGGAAGAGGAAGAAATTGGTGAAAATAGTCAGTTCATGAAACTAGCAAAGAAGGTGACTGCTAAGTCCTTGCAGAAGAAAGGTAAGTTTGCTTCATGTTGACGTGGAAGACTGCATGACTACTTCAGAAATAAACAAGTTCCCTTCCAGGTGATAAAGACTTCATTGTCGTTAGCTATCAGTTATATGGCTCATTGGTTAGTTTAAAACAGAACTCTGTCTGCAGCATTTATTGGAACAAGATTGCTGTCATTTGTGAGTATTCCCTGTCTGGTACAAAAATATTTTTTTTTCTAATGATACTCATGAATTGAATTTCTTTTCTATGTTTTTCTACCCCCTCAGCAAACCCTGTAGCAGCAGTACAGGAAACAAAACCACTACCAAGAAATCCCTTTGAAACATTCAGACCTACCAGCGACCTTCAGGTTGGTACCTGCATGGCATGAACTTGGATGTGTATTTTCATATTGCATCTACAGAATGCATTTAAAAGTACAGATAACTGATGACTAACCAGATATAGAAGGGTTTTGGGGAGTGTGGGTACAATGTGGTTGTCTCTAAGGAACTGCAGTGTATTAAAATTATTCATGCAATATGTTAATGTGAAATTCATTGGTTGTCTTCAGCTAAAGAATGGATCACTTCTGAACAGACCTAAAGCTGTCCTTCAGAAGCTTGCAGCCATGTCAGACCTTAATCCAAATGCTCCCCGAAACTCACGAAACTTCGTCTTCCACACGCTTTCCCCAGTCAAGAACGAAGAGGCAAAGGAGAAATCAAAACCCCTGGTACAGATTTATGGGATATGCCAATAGGGTCAACTTGCATATGTTGCCATGTTAAAGAATGTTCAGTTAATTGGCTGCATTCTTACTGAATGTAAAAATGTGTAGGTGCAAAATCCTCATAGGCAGATGGGGACAGCTACACTTTGTTTCAAATGAGTCCTTATAATTTATAGCACTATGCACAATGTAGTAGGAGCTGTTTGTGTGTTTCGCCTGAAATAGGGGACAAACTGGAAAACCGAGTGGAATATTTGGGATTAGGATGTGCATATGTGCTCTCATTGGACAGTGGTGATGGGAAATCTTATAACTGTCCTGAATAGTCATAGATTTGTATTGCTAAGGTATCATGCTTTTTTATAGGCCAAGAAAAGAGGTCCTACAATGATGGTAACACCTTCACCCAAACGGCCCAGGACTGATGATGCTGCAACACAAGGGAACCAGAGCCGAAGTATATTCCGATACTTGGAGAGCTGAATGTTTGTTTGTTTGGGGACAGTAATCGCATCAGTCGTGTTGCCAGTCACAGTATATGCTTTGCAAATCTCTAGCTTCAAGCATCAACCTAAAAAAGTCCATGGTTTGGATGAGCAGAGACTGAGTTAATACTTCATGCCAAAGCATTACTGAAATTACACTACAGAATGCAGATCTTGTGGAGTACAACTCCTCCATTGTTTTGACTCAGTGCCACTTCCTCCTGACAATTCTATTAGTGAAGTAGTGTTTTTAGGGTAACTGTACCACCTCTGTATTGTGGAGAACTTCTCTATAGAGGTCTGAGGGCTGCATCACTGGGAGGTGCGGTGTCCATAACAGCAATGGTTTGCATACACTGTTTACATTTGCAGTATTAAGGTATTGCTATCTTCTTTTTATACCTACTGCTTTCCTAATGCTGACCATATACAGACTTGATATCCCAAAAGGTTCTGGTTTACATTTTAAATACTTTAAGTTAACCCTTCTTCTTTTATAGAACAGCAGTGTAGCTTTCCTTCCCCACCCCCACTGGTTACCTTTTACAGCCAGTCTTCACATACATGTGGACATGATGAGATGATGTATATGTGAAGAGGTTCTTTTACGCAAATGAAGATTAATTTTTTTAAATTGCCTGTTGGACCAAGGTGTCGTCTTCCATGAGAATTCACCCTTTGTAGTGCAGACAGACATGTAAGACCTTTTTTAGAATGAAGAAACAAGATTTTATACTAGCAACTATTCCCAACTATCCTAAAGTCTGAGGCAGGAGCAGAAACTTGGAAGATCAGTAAGAGTGTACAATATGCACCTGGCTATATTGTGAATGTGTGAGGCTAAAACTTAATGTAACATACAGGCTAATTCTTAAAGACTCTACATGTTCCTATGGCTTGATTTGAAATGTTCAAGATGCTGACTTGATCACAGAAGATTCCTGAGCTGTACATTTTTGTAATTTCATAAGCACACTTCGTGTATTGGTGGTGTAAAATATTTTAATGTATATTGTGTTTATAAGGAACTATGGTACTATTGGAGTGCAATTTTACAATAAACATGGTTTTTTAAATTTTCTATGGAAGTTTAAATTAATATACAAAATCTCATGCACCATTTGCAAGTATTTCAAGGAATACATTTATCTACTGAACTTGCTTTCTCTGTCACTGTTGCCACACTAGAGGTCCCTATTATGGGCTAGCACAAAGAGGAACTGCTTCAGTAAAAGGTGTCTTTTACTCCACATAAGGTCTTTTTCACAGGGGTTATATTTGCATATACATTCTTGGACTCTAGAGTAAATTTCCTTAACACCTTTTTTAATAGTTTGATTTTGTTAGTTTCTAAACAAAACCACTTTTATTGCTGACTAGAAGTATGCACTGACTGCTACACATCGCCAGATTTGAAATGGTGACCTAGCCAGTTTCACCTCTGTCTGCGTTTGGAGCTGGGGGTGTGATTCCCAGCTCTAGTAGACCTACTCATGTTAGTTCCCTTGGAACTAGTGTGTGCTAAAATAGCATCGGCAGAGTAGCATGGGCTAGCTGCCCCAACATGTATCCATGGGGTCTGGGTGCGTTTGTACTCCTAGACGTAGCCAGTGTCTCTTTATCAGAGGTCTGTGCTATTCAGTATCTTGGTGCACTTTTTCTTTCATTAAATATATTCAAATAAATATCTGCCCCTCCTTACTTTGTTTTACTCAGTAGGCTGAGCTGTTACTATTGATCAATCTCCTCCTCACTAGCTCTGCACACATGGTAACTTGGCTTCCAACTTGTTCAGACCCATCTCTTTGCATTTAGATTTTGTTTTTGCAGAAAACACCTGTATCTTGCAAACCACAGTGTTGGTTCACTCACTCTTACCTCTATTGCCACCCCATTGTTTCTTGTCATATCTAACCTGTCAGCTCCCTGGGTCAGGGAGTTAATTTGTCCGGCACCTAGCACAGTGGGGACCCAGTCTGAGCTCTAAGCATTTTCTGGTGTACAGTATATCCCCTCTCCTACTCTATCAGAGAAGGGTAGGAAGAGAGTAATATACTGTATTTATTAATCACCTTTGGTTGAACAATCTGAAAGCACTTCACAATCTGCTTAGGCTTCAGGACACTCCTCTGTGTCAGTGAATTACCATCCCCTCTTCAACAGGAATAAACTGAGGTCCAAAGGCCCCCAGTGAACTGGTGACATAGGCAGCCGTATAATCCTAGAGTCTCACTTGTCTTGGAAGCAGAGCGGGGTATCTGTTTGGGGGAGAGGGATGCAGCAGGGACTATAGTTAATGGGGTTTAATTATATAATTCAAGTATATAACTGTAGCCCCCCAAAGCTATCGGTAGGGGTCTCGCATGTAAAGCCACAAAGCAGGAACTGCAGAAATTCTGCTTCAGCTCCAGTCGGAAGTACCCAGACCCCCTTGTCCCATTGCCATCAGCTGCAGTTTGTTGGTGGAAGGACCAATTATCAGGGGCTGTTATTTGTCCCTCATAGTTCAGACCCATCCTGAGGCTGCACAGTGGTGGGAAGGTGACTCTTTAGTTTTTCCCAGTGGGGTCAGTACTGGGGAGGGGGCTGGCAAAGCTGGGAAGTGTGGCACTGGGAGAGGATGAGCAGGAGCCCATGTTCCAGGCGGCACGTTGCTATCTGGAGTTGAAGAATCCCACCCTTAGTCCCCGTCTCTCTCCCATTGTCACTTTCCATTTCTATTCATCTTTGTCATCTGCTCCCATCCATCTCGTCACTCTCACCTCCCCGCATCTGTGGCTGATGTACTAATCCCTCCAGGCTCCACCCCGCCTCCGTCTCTCACATTAACTCAGTCTCCTCAGCTCATTTTCAGGTATTGATCCATTTCTCTCCTCCTGGCACTCGGATGATGCAGAGAGAGAGAGAGAGAGAGGACACCCCCGCACCCCCTCCCCGGCTTCCCCTGTTATAGCAAGCGCCATCTCTAGTCTGGACAAGCCAGCTGAATTTTCTGAGCTAAACAAGACAGAAGGCTGGACTAGTGGTGGGGAAGCAGGACTCCTGGGGGATCCCATGACAGGTCTGCCTGGGGTGGAAGGGACCTGGGCTCAGCAATTCCTGGGGGGGTGGGGGTCACTTGTGGTTCATGTCTTATATTCCTAAAATCTTTTGCTTCCCGGCTTCTACTGATCACCTGCAGGAATGAGAGGTGTTCCTTTTCTCCTTCCCACCCACCAGGGCTGTAGTCCAGATACGGCAAGATCTTTTTGTCTCCCTCTTCTGGAGCATCAGAGATGAGCTTGGCTGGAGACGGGACACTGGCTGGGTGGTGCTGAGAATTCTCTCTCTCTCTTGATTTGCTGGCTGGTTCAGTTGCTCACATGCTCAGGGTAACACTGATCACCACGTTCAGGGTTGGGAAGGAATTTCCCCCCCAGATCAGCTTGACAAAGACCTTTGCAAGGATGGGGAGTGCACCGTCTTTAGCAGCATGGGGCACAGGTCGCCGGCCAGGATTTGCTGGGTATATCTCACCAAATCCAGTGCCCAAGGCCCTGGCAGGGAACTGGACACCATAGTTCCTGACTCCCTCCTATTCTCTGCCTGGGCACACACGATCGCTTAGTCTCCTGTAGGCTGTGAGCCTTTGGTCTAGTTTCAGTTGCTAGCTTTAGTGTGGGTGCTGCATGATGTTAGTGGCCTATGGTCTGCAGGGGTTCAGACTAGATCATCTGGTGGTTCCTTCTGGCCTTAATGACACTGTACTTTGATGCCATAAAGTTTAACCCTGTCTGGAGACAGACTTTCCAGGAGGGACTGAGGGGCAGATACTAAGGGACGTTGAGTTTGCGATGTCTGCTGAGCTCCGGCAGTTCTGCGTTAATATAGTAAAGTCGGGCGATGGCGGATCTTTGTGAGATGGAAGGAGGTTTAGACCCCAGCTGGGTGGGACTGGCGTGAGAGAAATCACAGCAGAAAAGTACAGCAGCTGCACCTGAAATTATCGGCTTAGCTCATGGTTTCCCATCTCTAATCGCATGGTATCAAATAGTTAGAGTAGGGAAGACTGGGAGTCAGGACTCCTAGGGCTTGTTCCTGGCTCTGGTGGGGAATGCAGGGTAGTGGTTAGAGCAGGGGACTCTTCAGAACACCTGGGCTCTATTGCCAGGTCTGCCATGGTCTTGCTGTATGTGACTTGGCCTGTACTTGTCTGTGCCTCAGTTTCCCTCTCTATAAAGAGGGAGATAATACCTCCCAGATACACGGTGCCATTTATGAATGTTTCTGCAAAGCACTTTGGATAACAGGAACAATAAATGTGACCATTGTTATTCTGCTGGCCTTGTTAATAGAGCCAGCTCATGGGAAATCATATTATGGCAAAGAAATTAAAGAGCTTAGAAGCAGAGGGAAGCAATGGTCTTTGGTCCGTGTTAAAGGTTAACATTGCAGACACGTTTATAATCATAGCTTTCACCGCTGCACGGCTCCTCAGGGGGTTCAAGGCAGTCACTGAATTATGTTTTTCTTTTTTTTCCCCCTTTCTTTTTCTAAGAGACTGAGAAGGGGAGAGAAAAAAAACTATTTGTTTGTCTTGTCTAATTTAATTTACGTGATTTATCAAAGAGACAGGTTATTTGGGAAACCAGATGGACCCAGGCTACAATCATCTGTATTTTCAAAATGTGAAAAATTATATCAAAGTGGACACATGAAGAGTGTGTGTGTGTGGGGGGGGTTGATTGTGAGGGGGAGGCGTGCGAAGCGCATGTGAGCTTCTTGAACCTCATCTGCCCTGGATCCTTAATCGCATGCTCAAATCCAGCTATGAGGGTTAAAGGACAATAAAACCGCTAAGCGGTTAATGAAAACAGGGGTGGGGCCAGTGTCTTCTAAAACAGCCATGTCACAGTTATTTAGCATCTCTGGTTTTCAACCCTTTCATTAGCTGGCACATCCCCTCTCTGGGAGTGACCGATGGCGGCACGTCTTTAAAGCCATGAACTATGGGCTGAGTGCATTTGCTTCTGGAACCGAGCAGGTGACTAAATCAGCATTTGGCTCTTTTCCTCCAGATTCTTTGTTACCAGAAATGCAATGAGTAAAATAAAGAAGCAGAAACTGATGAGGGGAAAAGTCTCTCTCTCTTTGTCATTTTTTTTTAGCTAAAAGTGAGTGGATAATTTAATTTTCTCCCTTGTTATAAAGAAAAAGGTGTGTGGCTTAAAAGGATGCTGTGTGTTCTTTCCTTATTTACTTCTTGCTTCTCTCCTCTTCAGAACCATGGTTCTGGCTCCCCAGGGCCTGGATTTGAGCTGTCCAAGATCCTATGTGCACCAGGACACTGGCCCGCCATAGCTCCACCCTACACTTGCCATGGTTACAGCAGCAAGTCCCCCTCAGTTTACATCCCTCAGAGTTATTGTTCCAGGCTCTCAGCAGACTCAGGCAGACGTTGCTGAGATTCTGGTGTAAGCAACTGACTCCAAAAGCCGGGCCTCGAGTGCCTATATCTTAAGCCTCCAGGAATGGAGCCTGAGCTAGTTCAGATCGGGATGCCCCTCTCCCGATCACTCGGCCCATCCCTTTTTCCCTCAGCTCCCACTCTAGGGCCCATGTATGAAAATTGTTATGAAGCACCAAGGGAGAAACACACACATGTGTTCCCAGGATTTACTGGCTGGAGACTGTTCCCCAAAGGCAGCTTTCCCTGTCCATTGCCTGCTGCTGTCCCCCTCTGCCCTGATCCATGCCTTGGCCCGCTATCGACCAGAGCCAGCGCCAGACTTTGCCTGGTCTTTTTGGGGGTGTGCAGTTATGGGGAGAGGGGCACATACGTAACTTGTGTTAGGCAGACTGACAGCCCCTGGGGAATCTGGGGGCTGTTCTGTCCCTGGTGTCCTGGGGTGCCGGGATCTCCTGGGTCGGGAGAGGCAGGTGGAGCCGGGCACTTTGCTCCGCACCGACCTGCAGAGCAATAGAGGCTGTGGCAGTGGGTGTGCCGAGGAAACAGGGAGCGGGCACAGAGAACTGGATGGGCAAGCTAGCAGCAGCTTGTGGCGTGGTGAATAGCTGCTACGGGCTCAGTGCTGGGGAGCTGAACAAGGTGAGTGAGGCCTGTTGAGTTTCATTTCAATGGGGGTTTAAATGGCGAAATGGACCATGAATTTGGTAAGTCCCTACGAATAGTAACAGTAACCAAGATTAGCCTCAAGCGACTCCCCAGCCTGAAGTCTTGGGGAGCTTTGAAACCCAACACCTGATCAGCAGCAGAACTTTCCAGTGGGTCCTTTTACCATTATGTGGATTGGAGCAGCCCTGAGCTTTGGGGCAGCCTAAATCCTGATCTGAACAGGTTCACTGGGCCTCGGCTCACTCTGACGCTGTCTTAGCCCAAACCCAACCTTGGGGCGGTCCCAGCGCCTGGATGCAGTTTCCTGGCTGCGCTGTCTGTCGGCCTCTGGTGCAGCGGCACAGTCCTCTCTCCCCGGGCCTGCTCCTCAGTTACACAGACTCACCTGCACTTGGAACAGGTATTTGTTCTGAGCCCGTTGACAATTAAAAAAGATGCAGAGCCCCAAATCTGATAGAGCTGTGTTTATTCCAAGGCGTTGTGTCCTCCAGGCGCAGACCGTGCATCCTGCCAGATGAGGACGCCAAGCCTGGGTCAGGAGGGTTGCTATCCCCCCTCCTATTCCTATGACTATGAAATTTTTTGGCCTCCTAGCCAAACGGCCATTTAGCCAACCACATTAATCTGCCAGTGACAGACCTTAGGGATGCTCCATCCATCTCAGCTCAGCGCTGGAGTCCTGATGAAGTTAACACTGTGTCAAAAGGGCCCCCAATATCTCCCTGACTCCCATGCTTTATAAATGATCTGAAAGCAAGTGGGAAAATTGAAATTTAACGGAGACCTTCCCTCCACCCCCAAAGCCCCGGCCCGAGCCAGGGCGAGGAAATCAGTCACTGAATCCCACCTGTCACATTAGGAGAGATGGTTTATAAAAGACACCAGGGACTTAGCAAGCGAGCGAGCGAGCATAGTAGTCCCGTGTCTCGAATGAGTCAGGCGGTGTGTGTTTCCAGGGAACATTTGCTAAACGTTGAGCAGACCAGAGCCTGTGGCAGGCTCCTTGGCACCTCCCTGGCACCCAGTTCCTGCAAGCTGTTAAATAGCAACGACAGGTACCCCTCCTCCTGCCCCCTTAAAAAAGCACAAGAGTTGGACTTTGTGAAGTGTGGGGAAAGTAGCAAATTGAAGCAGGTAAATTGCAGGAAGATGCCAGGTATGAACTGACCCCTGGGTCTTTTGCTTATGTTGTTAAGTGTTTGCATTACAAGTGAAGTACAGTACAGTAATGATTACAACCCACTTTGGGCTGGGTGCTGTACAAACACATAGTGAAAGACAGACCCCCACACCCAAAAGCTCCCAGTCTAAATAGAGAAGACACGCACCAGGTGAGAGCCAATGAATATTATTCTCCTGTCTTTACTTCTGCATTAACCATAGATGTTCTCTTTAGAGATGGGTTTGAACTAGAGCCTTTTACGGGAACTCCCTGAATTTTGACAACAGATCCTGGGCATCAATTTCCAGTAGCTTTGACTTTGCGGAATAGAACAATATTCGTTTGCAAAATAAACAAACAGATCTAGCAGGTAATAAGTACAAACTGTTCTACCACTCCAGGCCATTAGGGTCATGTGTACGGGCTGAACTCTGGCAAAAGCTTCATTGCATGTTACTATCTGTGGGTAGAGTTCATTATAATTCTGTGAGCACAGTCGTGTGGCCAGAGTCTGGGTCCTTGGGGTCATTATTTTCTCTTGCATCATCAGAGTCCCAATTAACAACTAAACCCAGCTACATTCGCCCAGACTGGAGACATCGGAACCAAGCCATAAATCAGGAAAATGGCATAAAAGCTTGCAGCACCCAATGGGAAGCCCTCTTTCCCCCGCATCTCATAACTTTGCAAGATATGGATTTTACTTTTAGCCAAGACTTTTCTCCCACCTCAGGGCTGTTTGACTGCACCATGCAGAGTGGTTTCCCTTGAGAGGTCCCTGAGTTTCAATATTTGATGATGCTCCCTCTGTGCAGGCTGGGGACGAGGGATATTTCCCTTCGGAGGAGAACACAGCTAGACATTTATGACTGTCCCAGGGCATGGCGGGAGCTCCTCGAAAGCACACAGATACCCAGGGCTGAGGCTGCAGTGCTCGATGGTTCTCGGTTTTTGGAGGATATCAGGGAAGGGATTTCCAGAAATCCTCAGCATTGACCCAGGGGTCCCACTGGTGCTGGGGACAGATGTGGGGTAGCGTCACTTCACTCAGCAACCCTATGGCTAGTCATAGATTCGAAGGCCAGAAGAACCATTGTGATCCTCTAGTCTGACCCTCTGGAAAGTGCAGGCCAGAGAATTGCCCCAGCGTAATTCCTAGAGCAGATCTTTTACATAAACAGCCAATCTTGATATATAAGTTGCCAGGCGTGGAGAATCCACCACAACACTTAGTAGATTTTTCCAATGGTTAATCACCTTCCCTGTTAAAGTGATATGCCTGATTTCCACTCTGAATTGGTCGAGTTTCAACTTCCAGCCACTGGATCCTGTTATACCTTTTGCCAATAGATTGGCGAGTCCATTATTAACTCTCTCTTCCCCATATAGGAACTTCTAGACTGTACTCAAGTCACCCCTTACCCTTCTCTTTGTTAAGCAGATGGAGCTCCTAGAGTCTCTCACTATAAGGCAGGTTTTCTAATCCTTTCATCGTTCTTGCGGCCCTTGTCCCAGGACTATAGGGGACTGTGGGAAGCAGAGCATGAGTTAGAGCAGCTGTTAGGCTGCTGTAAATTTATGTTGAGGGCCAAGCAGGCCCCTGAATACAGGGAGCATGAAGGTGCCTTAAGAACAGCTTTGGCCCCCACCCTCCATCCCTTCCAAAGAATGGGGACAGGCTAACTGAGCAACTGATGGGTTAAGAGCCATTGAGCCTTTGTGATTTGCAGGCCAGGCCAGGCTAGCACTGCAGCCAGAACGGACCCCAGAGAGTGAACTCCCCTCTGGCTCACAGTGCTCATCCTCCCATGCAGCCAGCTGCTACCCATTGGCTCTGTGGATAAGGAGGAAGTTTTCAAGCCCGCAGTGCGCCACGTATGCGGAATGAACCCTGTGCTGGGAAACGAGTTTGCTGCAGCAACCGCAATGAACCTCCCCACCTTCGTAGGGAAAGTGCATTGCACTGTACCAGGCGATCACCTTGCAAAGGGGGTGGTCACACTAGTGATGTGCACAGGGGTGTGCTGTTAACGCAGGATTCCCAGGGTTCATGCAGAGTGAAAGGCGTATTTCAGCAGCACAGATGTCCTCAGAACAGTGATCTGACAGCATGAGTGGCCTCCGCAGGTAGTTTCCGAACTTGCACGCAGTGGTCACAAGATGGTGCCATTGGAACGTTAACCTCCTCCAGCCTTAGCCCACGGTGCCCTGTGAGCAAGGCACAGCCAGAAAGGATCAGGGAGGCGGGAAGGCTTTGGGACACATTTCATCTAAGTGATGGGTTGGAAGGTGGCCCAAGTCAGCAGTGACTGCAGCGGGGTGAGAGGCTGGTGGATGCGGCAGCGGCATCGTCCATATGAGCAGAGTGTGCAGTTTTAGGCAGATCCCCAGCTCCGCTTGCAGGAGCCAGCCCCCCAAGACTGGCGGTGCTCAAGGCCCACGTGAGCTCTGGAAAGTGACCCCCCTTTCCGCTGGCTGGTTGTTCCAGGTCAGGAGTGGAGCACCCTGGCGGGGCAGGGAGGATGGGCCCAGCATGCCCGGGGTGTTCCCGTGCTAGCGTTCTGTTCAAAGCAAATGGATCCAGATGGCCAGGTTGTGCCTGACCTGCCTCCTTGAGAACCACGGGCTGCACCTTCTGCAGCCGCCCTCGGGCTTCCACCCGCAAAGAGCTCAGGGACTGAACGATTTACATTTGCTGGCATGGTCCAATCGTCAAAATCCAGTGGGGGTGGGATGCGCTGGGCTCACCTCTTGGGGCCACCATTAGCTCAATCCCATGGAACCTGAGGAAGACCAGAGACTGGGCTGGCCAGAGCCTTCTTTGGAGAGCTCCTTCTGTCTTTGCATGCCAGCTGCCAGCAAATGTGACCGCTCAGAGGGTGGGTTCATTCTAAAGCACAAAGGGATTGACCAGCCTCTGGTAACAATGGAGACAGTTCAGGAAGCTGCTTCTCACTCAGGGGCCTTGTTCACTCTCCAGTGCTCTGTGCAGGCGCTGATACAGGCAGGCTCAGAGTCTCAGTCCAAGCTGGGCCAGAGCAGGGCAGATATGAAAACAGTGCAGGTATGAAAAGCCCTGTATTCCAGTCCCTGCTCTGCCACAGACCTCCCGTCAGCCCTTGTGACCCTGGGCAAGTCACTTAGTGTCTCTGTGTCCCCATCTGAATTCCCTACTGCAAAGGGCTGTTGGGAGGATTCCAGTGATGATTATGAGGTGCCCAGACACTGTGATAATGGGGGTCAGACAAATACCCAAGACAGATATTAGTTTACGGGTTATCTTGCACATTCTTCTGAAGCAGCCAATACTGGGGACTCCTCTAGTCTGAGCTCTCGCTTTCTCTACCAATCTCTAATTATCAGTATCCATCTTTAGTGTTCCAGCCTAAGCTATCAGGCTTCCACTCCCAAGCAAAGAACCGTCCCGACTGCTTACCCCACGTCCCATTCGCCGCATGAAGAGCAAGAATCCAGGTTCCAAGGGATGCAGCAGCACTCGGCAATTTATGGCTGAGTCAATTATTTATATCCGGGGCCCTGTTCTACTTCACTCTGCGCGATGATATTGCTGAATGTAAATGATCCTACTGTAGATTTATTGTAAACCTGGGCACATATGCTGTGTCTCCTGAATGTGTTCTGAATGATGACAGCCTCCATCTGGACCCGCCTGCTGCAAGGTGGGGGAGGGAAGTAGGAGCAATGGAAGGAATTACTCAGCGGGAACATTTAAGCTATGAGGGAGGTGCCCCTCCTCCCCCCCCCCCGGGAAGGGACAGGTCTTTTCCTTCTCTACTGACAGTGTTTCTGGTTTATTGCAGTAGGAGACAAAATGTAACGGCACAGCCATGGCTGAGAACTTCTCCAGCCTGGTGAAGTCCAGCTCTGATGTTCCCAGAGAAACTCCACCCCTTGCCAAAGCTCCAGCAAGGATATTAAGTGCCAGCCGGCTCACCCACACCAAACCCACGTCTGAAGCTTTACTTGATTGGAGTTGGCTGCCATTGGCTGATGCTGCCAGGCCCTGTGCTAAGAGCTGGTCACCCCCTGCCTCTGGAACGCTTTGCCCTGCTGCTGAACATGCTGGACTTGGTCTGGGGATAAACTGAGGACTCCTTTATGTTTAACGCCAAGGTGGAGATTCTGAGACTGGGGCAGCTGGAGGGAGGCCCTGAACGCCAGCTGCTCCCACTGGTTGTGACCCTAGCAACTGGGGAGGACAGATAGGTGTCAAACAATGACCCCCACAGCAAGTAATGTCTATGTCAAGAAAGGTACCATCAGGCTGGGCAGGGTTCATATTTGTGCCAACCTGGGGTTCATATTTGTTCTCAGGTGTTAGTGTCTCCCACGCCCTGCGGCTCTCCCAATGCACTTCATAGAGCCCCTAGTGCAAGAGAAGACTGGGCCATGCTTGGACTCCAACACAAATAAATCACAATGGCCCTTCTCACTTTTCTCACAAGCCAAGGTCCGGACGAGCTGTGGTCAGTACGATCTCATTGCACTTCCCTCTGGCGGTTGGGTGTCCGGATCTAAACCCTAGTCAATACATTCAGCAGCCTTCAGATTTCCCTCTGCGGCTTCAGCTGGGGACAGCATTGCGCATTTTCTGCCTTGAGCTGCCATTCTGCACGGCTGGTAGAGAAGTGTCTTGTCCTGCCCCAGAGGAGGTCGCAGCTCAATGATGGGTGAATTGGGTGCCTCTGCTTTTCCCCTTCTGCTTACAGGGGCCCAGTGCTAAATGGCTGCAAAGCGTTTTGAGTCCTGCCAAGTGAATGGCCCTAGAAGAAGGGTGAAAGTATGAGCCAATGATTTGTTATTGGAATGAGGTAGCTTCTCCTTTGCCTGCTTTGGGGAAGCGGCGTGTCTCCACATCCCACCCGCCCTGTCTCTGCCTGTTGTTCCTGTCCATAAAAACCAGCGTACAAGAAAACAGCTGCGATTAATTAAAAGGAATCACAGACCCTTATCGGGAACATCTGGCCACATCCTCGGGGTGGGGGCTCCGCACGAACGTGTCGCTTCTCTCCCTTCCCCACTTCCCCCAATGCCACATTTTCTGTGTTACGACAGGGGACAGCTCAGCTTGCCAGGAACCCTGGGGTTGGCTGGGACGTGGCTGAGGGCGTCTCTCTGGGAGCCCAACGGAGGGTTGGCTGATAAAGTCGGATAGAAACTATCCATGATGCACGACTCTCATTTCCACTGCTCTAACCACTAGCCCCCACTCCTCTCTCAGAGAAGGGCTAGAACCCAGGTCTGACTCTGACTGTTAAAGCCCTGTAAGTCTCCCAGGACAGTAATGCATGACATTTAGTGTGTGTGTGTGTGGGGGGGGGATTGAGTTGTCCTGGTTGCTTACCCCCCTCCTGAGTTCCAGTTCACACCCTCCCTAGGCAGAGCCGCGGCGCCCCCCTCTGTGAGCCATGGCAGCGCAGGCTGGAACCTCTTCACGCTGTTTAAAATTCCAGCCGACATGGTTAATATAGTCTCATTTCTGTGAAAAAAGCATAATTAATCGCTGAGGCGAGGAGCTAATGCCACGTCCTCAGCTGCTTGGGATATTAATAGGTGGTATTTCCACGTTCCTATTTTACATTCAGCCCGAAGGGGGACTTTGAAAAACCCCAACCTTGCCTAATTAAATACCAGATTAGAAAAATGGCTTCCCCTTCCTGCCTCTGCTCCATTACTGGCCCAGTGAGAGGGCAGGCACAATGCAGCCTGCAACCCCCAGACCAGCGTGTCCCAGGCCCTGGGCTGGCCCATCCTCTCCTGCACCAGGGGAGGCTGGAGATAAGAACAAGAACTAATTCCCTGGTCCCATCACTGGGTCCACAGTGAACCTGAGGCCAAGGAGGGTCTCTCCTGGCTCAAAGAATATTGGGCTGGGGTGAGGAATGGGGGTGTCAGGAAGGGGAATGTCTGATCTCGAAAATATTACTAGATAAATACACACAACTATTTTATTTATAGATGCATACAGGCACTTTACACCTACACACACACACACACACACACCCCTTGCCACCAAGACACTGTCCAGCCATTTCACAGGAAAGAATGTCAAGAGGAAAAACACAAAACTAAACACCCTGGTATATATTCCACTTCCCCGGCTCCTAAAGCTGCAAGCAGAGAAAAGAACAAGTGCAGCCCATTTGACTTCGGGGCACTGCAAAGGAGCAGAGCATGAGCGGGGCCGGGGGCGGCACCAAGGTTTACAATAAATGCTGCCCACAAATATTTTGTGCTTGCTGCACAGTCCCCAGCAGCACTTCCTTATGCACCAGCAAGGTGAGGAGTTTTCCAGATCTCTGTATCCCATGAACCCGCTTCGGCCGGGCGTGGGGTTCAGCAGAAGCTGAGCCCTTCCAACACCTGGCTAAGGCAGGGAGACAGGGGCAGGGGGGAGGGAGAAAACAGGTTAAAGGTCCTCAATGCCCTTCTGGGGACAAGATCTCCTCTGACCAAACATTTCACCTCAGTGAGCTGTGAAAAGACCCTGGGCGTTGGCCACAGCAGCTGTCAATCAGGCCCTCTCTGGGATTAACAGGCTTGTCAGTCACCCCCTCTCTGCTGCCATTGGGGCCACACAAGCTGGGCCTGTCAGAGGTCTATTGTGAAGCTCTCTCTGCAATGCATGATCGTCGCCAGTGATTTTAACCTGCTTAACACTCCCCGGCTGCACTACACCTCAGCATGGAGCAGGGCAATAACTTCAGTGGACGTCAATTCTTCTTTACTGCAGACAGGGAAGACCAACAAAATGCACCGATATTGAGACCCAACAGGCCTCCCTGGGTTGTAACGGTGACAGGAAGGCTGTGATTTGTGTGATTTAAATGCTAAGAGCAGGTCCCCGATCTGCACCTCCTCTCTGCTTTTTGGAGAATGTCATCTAGTAGTTAGAGCAGAGGCCTGGGAGTCTAGACACATGCCTGTCTCTTGCTGCATGGCCTTCAACGAGTCACTTAACTTTTCTGTGGTTCTGTTTAGTCCACAGCAAAGTGGGCATGCTATTGTTATACACCAGAGGGAGTTTCTTCCTAATTCTTACAGTGCAGACAAATGCTCAGTCTTGGGAAGACTTCCAGAACAGATCTATACATGTGAAACGAAAACAAACTCCACTTCCAGCCTACTCAGAATGCACATCACTGATTTCCCCTGCAATGGGAGGCCAACCTGGAGGAACCCAGACATTTGCTATCAAGCAGCAGAGAGCCAACGTTGGCATCAGATTGGGACACGGGTGCCAGAAGAGAGAACAATAAGTACCAGACTGCCAGGGTCATTTGTGTTCGAGACCCTCTGATGGGAAGCACTGTAGGAATGTCAAGTATTCCTGCTACAGCTGACTATTACCGCAATAGCCAGCTGGGCTCGCCATTATCCCACAGACAGACTTCTGGCCCTGAAGACATTCCCTTATCCTTCCCCAAGAAGACAAGAGACATCCTTGGCTATAGATAACACTTGACCATAACCCACATCTGTTAGGTAGTGGGGTGCACACCTTCTAGATTCACAATAATTGAGGCCAAATTAGCCAACAGCTCAGAACAAATGCAACATATAAAAATATGGTCACATAATATAAAGAGGATAATTAAAGCAACAGTCGATTAAAGCCAACATGTGTTCCCCATTGTGCTTTCTGTGAGGGCTGTGGTCTTGGAATATCAATCCATGAGCAGGTCCTCATGGGAGAATGATATCACAGCCTGATCTGGCCTTATTATGGTAGCCTTAGCTCTGTGATCTTGCTTGCTCTGTGTGTGTGTTCTTTGGGAAATGAATTACATGAGCCAAAAAGTATGATAATACATCTGGCAGGAACAATGCCTTCTCCCCCGGTCCGAGGGGTGACAGCAAAGCTCTGTACGAGTGCACAGAAACATCCCTACAAGCCTTAGCCCAAGAGAGTTGGTCAGTTTATTTCTCTTATATTGACAAAAATGAGGATGAAAAGCTTTGACGGGGCAACACAGTTGGCCAAGGCATCAGAACATCTGCAAAGGACAAAATTAGGAACAGACAAACTGGATTAGATCATAGTCATCTGGCAGCGAGGTCCTGAGCCCTTGTTTCAGGTCTGAAGTCGTTGAGATGACTTTTCTTTTAGTCTTCATTTTTCATCCTAGGTGTTGTCTGTTACTCTTGCCAAATGACTGAGAGCAGAACCCTTTGGCTGGCGTTTCTGGTTGGAGCAGAAGTTGGGCATGCGAAAAACCTAGTGACCATTCCTGGCCCTAGTGACCACTCCAGCCCAGGGCTAGCTGGACTGTGGGTCTGATCCAATATGACAATTTGTAGGTTCCAAAGTTATTTGCCCCTTTGGCTCCTGCTATGTTGTCCCATGTGATTGAGGTCGCCTTAAATCAATGCACAGAACCTCAATAGCAAGGTCTATAACTGAGCTTTAAGAACCATGTCCGCGTTGCATCAGCCACCCCACTAAATGTCTTAACGCCCCAAGCTGCCTCCCCGTGGGATTCGCTGGAGTGAAGTCTTTTCTTTCGTTGTTCTAAAATCCTGGACAGGAATCTGAGGAGAAGCATCTTCCAGTTCCGTCCTGACGTCATGGATTAGCTCCATTTACCAAGGAACTTCCACTGTGCAGAATGCCTTTAGTCTCTTTGGTTCACCAGTGCACAATAACCCAGGCAGAGGGAATTAAGATTCCCTGAGGAATTAAACACAAATATCATCCAACAGCAGTTACTGATTGGCACATTGTTCTATACCTGGCACAGGCATTGGAGTTAATGCAGCCAGCAGACTTGCTACTGACCAGGAAGTCAATGCACTTGCTGCTGTAATAAATGATTGTTAAGGACTATTCTCTCCCTCTTCCCGCACAATGGACACTTTAAGCTGGCTGCAAAGGGCTGCATGTGGCTGGATCAGGGATGTCCCTCTGTCCTCTTCTGGTAAGCTTGTATGAACAGCACCCCGGAGATCCCAGAATCCATCTTTGTCTCTCCATGAGTCTAACTCATGCAGCCTAGAGACTAGATCAAACGCATCCCAAAGGTAAGAAGCAAGGGGACTTCCCAGAGATGGTGTGGGTGGAAGGCTTTGGGTGGGATCTGGGAGCAAATGGAGAAAGGTTGTAGTAGCATCTGAAAGCTAATTCTCTCTCTCTCTCTGTGTAAATAGACTCTGTGTGTGTGTTTGGCTGGTATGTGTGAGTGCGTTGTGTATGTGTTGCATGTGCCATGTATCTCTTTATCTAGTCATACCTATTGACAGGTTGGATGGACTCATTTGACTTGGTTCTGAACCCATTCAACATGTTCAGAACAACATGGTGGGTTTCAAACCTGTAACTCCCACTCTAATGGCAATGTTGCCACTCTGCCCACGTGGTGCTGGGCACTTGTTGTTAATCCCCAGTCCCAGCCCCGGGCAGCCTGCTCTACCCCATAGGAGGGAACTTGCCCCTTTCTCTCTTCCCCACCACCCTCATCTCTTCCCTTTTCTTGTCTCTCTCTGTGGCTGCCTGCTCTCCCTCTGCCTTCCCAGGGCTGGGAAAATGTGTGTTTTTCTTGGAGGGCCAGGCCAGGGAACATGCCATGGGTGGGAGTAGCTGAGAATGGAGTTCAGGAACCCCAAACTGTCTTCTGTGCTCTCCCAATAGCTTGTCACCAAAACAGGCTTCCTGGGCTCTTGTTAAAATTTTCCACCCATCAGGCTTCCTGGTGAATTTCAGTCAGAAGCCGGTCAGGCCCAGGGCGCTGTTAGTTAGGGACAGCACAGACCCAGGAACTTTTCTAACCTCATTGATTACTTCAAGGCTGTTCGTAAAAACTGTTGCATGTGTTGAGCTGCCTCTTCCCCGACCCCCAAACCCCTCTCAGCTACACAGAGCAGCCCCTGTATTCTCCCTGCCCTAAAGCACCCCAGGCGTCAGCCTTCAAATCCCGTGTCCATCTGCCCCCCTTTGAATAGAGAGACCCACGCAGAGCTTCCCTTCCCGAATGGTTGAGTCTGTCTGAGGCACGTTGGAGACTTACTGCCTCCTATGCATGGACTTGAATGCCCTAGTGAGGTGGAGCAGGCGTGTCTCCATCTGCCCAGTCAGTCGCTCTCTGCCTGAAGGGGGAACAGCTGCCCAGTATCTCTGCTTTACTTGGGGGCTTTTCTTTCCCCTGGCTTGTGGCCACACTAGGAGCAAACGCAATCCTAGCCACATGTTGTCTCTTTTTAAGGCCTGCCAAGTTCTAGCTGATGAGCTCAGGCATTTATCAGGTTAACCCTCTGGACTGCCCCTTGGCAGACTGGGGTCTGGATCTCTATTTGCATTTTCTAGGGGGAGAAACTGAGGCTCAGTGACCTGCCCAAAAGAAGGAGTGGCAGATCCGGGAGATAGAACCCAGGAGTGCTGCTACCCTCTCTCCTGTGCTGCAGCTGCCAAACCATTCTCCCTCTGACCAATTGGTGACTGAGTCTGACCTGAGGCATCATGGGAATGTTCAACGCTCCTGGACTGCGCTCTGGCCAGAGGGTGGCAAGATTACATTAGGCAAGGAGGCTGCACTGGCCAAGTACCTCATCAAAGGTACCCGTCTCCCTGGGAATTCCTCCTCTTGTGCACTCTTATCGGTGCATGGCGACCAAGCTGATAAGCAATGCCACTGCTAGCTAGCTAGGCCACCCCTTCCGTTCCTTTTTCTGTAGCTGTCCTCACACCAAGAGAGATGAGACTTGGGTTCTGGGTTCCATGGGCTGAAGGAGCTGGGAAGGAGGATTGTAGCAGCTGGCCAACTGTCTGTTGGTGCGGGACAGGCTGCATTCTTGGCAGGAGGATGAGCTCATCTGTTTTAGGGTTGCTAAGCCCCATTAGCCTCTCTCCAGCCTGGCCCAGCAAGCTGGTGTCCTGGCTCCTCAGTTCCCATGAAGCTCCAGCTTTCCTGCTCTGAGATTGACCCCGGCGGTGCCTCTTTGCTCTGGCTCTCTGTGTGCGCACACATCCTGAGAGCAGGAACACACCTCTTCCAACATCTGCTCGGTGTTTGTTTGTCTTTCATTTCCATTCATGTCCCCCTTTTATCCTTCCATCTGTGTGGGGCTAAAAATAGGGCCCCAGCCTGACTTGAGCAGCTCTGCTTAAGCTTCTAGAGACTTCAATGAAATCCCATTTGTGGCCCTTCTTTTTCCCAGGCTGGACAGGAGAGGAAGGAACTGATGTGTGTCTCGCCTGCCCAAACTACGGCTGCTTTTCAGTTCTGTAGCTCAGCTCACGTCTGGTGCTATGGCCAGGGATTACTCTACCCCTACAGGCTGTTACTTAGGGCAGCAGCACCAATGTCTGCGTATGGGTGGCTGCAGTGGGATGGACACTTGTGGGTGGCCTGAGGGCGTGTAGGGGAGCATTGTGTTTGCTGCAGGAGGAAGGTCCCAGTGGGTCTGGTGTCACCAAAACCTCAGGCCTCCAGGGCCTGTGAATTTTTATTGCTGACAAACATGGTCTTGTCTGGTCAACTTCTAATGTGACTGGGTGTGGGATGGATTCCTTGAGGAACTGCGTGTAGGGGCTTTAATAAATACAGCGAGCCTAATTCTCCTCTCACACCAGTGTAGATCAGGAGGAATTCCAGTGAAACTGGTCTAAGAGGAGGACCAGTCCCAGAGACTCTTCCCAGGAGCAGGGCAGCAATTTCTTTTTCAAGCTGAGGGTCCCAAAGACCCCCTACTCTGGTGGCACATGAAGAACCTTCTCAGACCGTATGCAGGTCATATATGTGGGAGGACATGGCTGTCACTCACCTTACCCTCGATAATTCCACCTGGACCTGGCCAACCCCACGTTTCTGGAGGTTCCAAACCCAACTCCCGATCCCCCCTTCCCTGGAGCGTTCACAACACACACACGCCAGTGCATGAGTCAAACTCTTCCCCACACCATGTGGAGACTAATCTCTAGTGACAACCGACCGATGTCGCAGGGGAAGGGGCTTCACTCCTCAGCAGAGTGGCAAGAGCTGAGACCAGCCTGCCCATCCTTCTGCTGCCTGAAACCACGGGGGTGCAGCACTCAAGCCGCTGTAGGAGACACAGAAGGAAGTGGCTGATGTCTTCTCCGCTCTCCCTTGCTGAAGGCCCTGCTCCTGTAAGGCCATCTCTGCTGTACAGCTGCTTCCCTGTGGGACCCAACTGCTCACTCCCTCCACCCCTCTATTGTCACTGCCCCAAATAGCCACAGATCCCAAAGCTGGACTTAGCAAAAGGAGGTCAGGAGCCTTGGAAAAGAAGTAATACAGGACATAGACGAGTATGAGCCCGTCCAAGGGACCTCGGGTCTCCTGGCTTGGTAGCACAGTCCTCGATGAGTGTGTTGCCTGGGCGACTTGTTTAAGGGCACATGGGGCGTCTGTGCCAGACCTTTGACCATCCTTCCTCCCCTGAGGCTGCAGCTAGATGTTCAGGCTGCGAATTCTGCTGCCCAGAACCACGGGAGCACGTTCATTTCTGCGTCTCTACCAGGGAGCATCCCTGGCTGGGACAGCAAATCCAAACTCTCCCCTCCAGGTTAAGAGACGTTCTGGTCTGGAGCCCAGTCCACATCCAGGCTTGTTGGCGTAAGTCACTGTCCACAGCGAGCTGTCCCAGAACACCAGAGCCCAGTCCTCCTGCACCGTGGGGATGTTTGGATTCTGGTCCCACCACTTGCAGCCAGGCTCACCTCTGTGCCGGAAGCTATTTCACAGCCCCGAGGGCGCTCACGGGCTGGGTTCAATTCAGTCCATCTCTATTACGGCTCCTTGTCTCATAACAATCCCAGGAGCAATTTGTTGCTCAGTGTCCAAAGAAAACGAACGCTGATGGCAGTAAGTCACTGGGCCATCGGGTGCTCTGCAGTGTGTTCCTCCCCTCCTGCCCTCCTGCCATGATGAATAAATCATTGTTTTATTAAAAGGAAGCAGCTGCTATTTTTTTTTTTTGATACCCCATCCGTATCCACCCAACCCTTATTGGCACATGCTCTGACTCCAAAACCCCCATTGGCAACCTCTGAAGCATAGCAATTGATACACCGAGCTCCCCAAATCCTATTGAGGCCTCGCCTTTCTGCACAAGCAGCCTCTGAACAGCTAATTCACTGCTCTTTTTGTCCCTGGGGTTAAGTGGTTAAGTGTGTGTGGATCCCATAAAAGGCCTTTACTCCATGAAAAGCTATATTTATATTGTAATCACCAAAGAACGATTTAGACGGTCAATACTGGTATAGAAAAGGCAGCAATTGTTGTGGAGTTGCTCCCCGCAACCCACCCCCGTCTGCACCTCCTTCTGAAGAGGAAGAGGGATTATGTCCCACAAAGCCAGCTGCCGGTGTTGGAGATGGGGGAGGCCCATCTTTGCGTGCGTAGCTTTAACTGCTCGAGTTCAGTCGCAATCCTTTGTGTCTGCAGTTTATTGGTTGATTCCTCCACGAAGACTTGCAGTGGATACAGACAGCTCCTGGAAAGCAATCCAGGCAGCTAATCTAAAGCATTTCCAAGGCAGATCACTAGGAGTTTCATGCAAACTTTATAAAGCATTTATTAGCTGCATACATCTTGTTAGTAGCTTTATGCGCATTGGGTGCTGTGTGTATATCTGTTTCTTACTAATGACCAAATAAGATTTATTTGCATGTACCGTCTTCAGATTTTTCCTCTGGAGAGCTCCTATATGACTATTACTTAGAGCACAGGATACTTTGCAAAGCAGAAGACGACATTCCAAGCTCTAGAGAGTTTACAATTTCAGGGCCTGATCCTGCCAGCTGTAAATGCTTCTTTGCACACAGAGCTGCACTGATTCAACTTTAGAAGTAATTTAAACCAGGGGGCAAGGGCAGTGTGGATGCTTCGGTTTAAACCAGGTTTACTTCAATTTAGCTTGTTTAGGAACCAGTTTAAACTGCATCAGACTAAGCAACTCAAACTGCAATAAATCTGCAGACTCTTGTGAGTAGCCTTCAGTTGCTTGCAGAATGCGATTGTAAGATGGAGTCCTTATCTAGCATGTCGGGCTGATTTTGTGTTTGCAGTCTGTGCTGCACAGGGAGCTGGGGAGCAGGGCCATGGATTTCTAGATTTCAAGGCCACCTCGGACCATTGGAATCATCTAGCCTGCCTCTCCCCCGGATAACACAGGCCACAGAACGTCCCCCAAATAATTCCTACAGCGGATCATTTAGAAAAACATCCTAATTTAAAAATTGTCCATGATGGAGACTCCACCACAGCCCTTGGTAAACTGTTCCAGTGCTTAATTACCCTCCGAGTTAAAAATGTCACCTTACTTCCAGTCTGGCAGTTGATGGAAAGAGCTGACAACTCCGCTTGGTTCTGCCCCACAGGAAAAGGGGGTGGGGAGTGACTTTGCCCGTTACCTGATCCCATGACACATGAACAAAATGCAAAGCTGACACCATGCGATCAAGGGAAGCCAGTGGCCGGGAGGAACATTCATCTTCATTATGCTCGTCCCTGGTATTGTAGCCCTGCCTAAGGGCCAGCCTTCCAGGTACTATACAAACACACCTGTGCTCTGGCTTTAAGAGTCAAGGGAGCAGGAGCAGACCCTGGCATGGCAGTTTTTCTCCCAACTCCCCAGCCCACACGCTCGATGCTGCATCAGGGCAAAGAGCCCGGATTGACCCTATCGCTGTGGGCCAGGGCTCTGCAGGTTGGGAAGTTGCTGTCAACCCAGCTGCGGAGAAGAGCCGGGATCCCTGCATTCAGAGTTGCCACGGTGCTTCATTCTGAAACCTGCCCCTTTCCTCGAAGAGCTCGTGGAGAGGGGCTGGGTGTCTGTTGCTGCCTGTTGGGATCCAAACAGAACAGAAGCTGCTGCTGATGTAACCAACGGCCACTCATTAAAGCAGAGGAGAATTTGGTTTCCTAACCCTGGCATCTCCACAGCAGGTTAAGTGATCTCTTCAGAGGGCACGTAGGCTTATGGCAAGACTTACTGGCTGACCTTCGGCAAGCCAGGTCATTGCTCTGTGCCTCTGTTTCCTCACCTGTCTAGAGGGAACATCCCTGATCTCTTTTTCCCCACGGCGGGGGTATGGGAAGTGTATTTCATTGACTCTTGTCAGGCTTTTTGCTAGCAGATGGGAGAATAAATACCCACATGTCAGAACTGCTCTCTCTCTAGCAGGCCTCTCATAAAACGGACACCAGCCCTTTGCTATTATTAGTTCTGGCTGGGAAAGATTTGCCAGGGCCCTCATGGCAGCTGGCCACCATTCATTTTCAGGGGAAGGGAGGTGCCATTTGTGCATTTGAAATTCTCCCCCTATTGATTCATAGCCCCGTTGGCACCACCAGCACAGTGATCGTACTGCCCCGAGAGCGCTAAAACAGCCTTTCCCTCTCCACCGTGAGAACAACCAAGGGCTGGGAGGAAGGATGGGCCAGGCAATGGGCCAGGCATTGAACCAGGCTGCCGGAGCGGTGGGTTTAGTTCCCAGTTCTACCACTGACTTCCTGTGGGACCTTGGGCAAGTCACTTAATGCCCCAGTTCCTCACCTCTAACGTGAGTCATGATCTTTCCTTTGGCTGTTTGGATTATAAGATCTCCAGGCCACAGAATGTCTTTTACGATGTGTTTGTTCAGCACCTAGTACATGGGGCACTCTCATGCTGGTTGGGGCCTCTTGGTGCTACTGTAACTCAAACACTGGTCTCCCCCATGACAGATGGGAAGACGTGCTGTTATACCAGTAGGCTATATACATATTAGCCAGTCATTGGAGGTAATTACCACCACCCTAAAGACTCCAACGATTTTCCCTGGCCTTCCTAGCCTAGCTCATTCGGCACTGGGCCACACAGCCTCTTGCCAGGGTAACAACCCTCCATTACCCCATCATTACCTAATCTTCTTCATATCAAACAACTCCTTCCTCCTGTATCTTAGTGTGAAGTGTTAACTAAAATTACATCACTTTAACAAGATTAATTGAGCAGAGCAAAGAATGTCTCTAGCAAAATTAATTCCTTGAGAGTGAAAAGAGGCCTTCCCTTTCCACCAAGAGCAATTTCCAAGTAATCAATTAGACGATGTTCCAACTGATATCCTGCCATTAGGGAATGAGCCTTCTCTCCCTGACATGGGTGTGAATATTCATAAGAATAACACAATTCAACAAAAAAAACTTAGAAGTTCTCTCCAGCCAGCATCTTATCCACCAAGGGGACTTTCCCCCATCATGGGACTTGCCAAACCAGACAGGACCAGGGTCCATCGAGTTCAGTATCCTGTCTCCAACAGAGGCTGGCTGCCACAGCTGCTTCAGAGCCAGGTGCAAGAAACCCAGCAATTTTGGGATAACCTGCTCTCAAGAAAAGTTTCCTCCTGATCCCTCTTGGTAAGAGGTGGTTTTAGGCTCTGAAGCATGGGGATTTAGAGCCCTTGCAGAACTCTTGTTTATTTTTGAATCCTTACTATGATACTCTGACCCACAGAGGAGCTCTGTACAGCTCTAAAGCTTGTCTCCACCACCAGAATTTGGTCCAATAAAAGATATTAATTCATCCACCTTGTCTCTGTGATACTCTAGTCATCTATACCCCAGTCTAATCCTTGTTTTAGACCTACTAAACTCTTGGTCTCAATTGTTGGCCTTTCCACTTTTAGGATAATAATAAATATATTTGGACTCCTTGATGCATTTCATCCATGGATCTCAAAGCACCTTACAAACATGGGTATTTTTGTCCTGTTTTCCAGGCAGAGGCAGGGAGAAAGACTGGGCTATATTCACAACTGGCATAAGCAGCATTTGTCCCGGAGGTCACTTAGCAAGTCAATAGCAGGATCTCCTCACCGCCAGGTCTGTGTGCTAACTGTAGCTAGCCCAAAGGACTTACTTTATATGACACCTTCCCCCTGTTCCTTTTCTTGCTATCGCTATCACTTCCCTTGCGGTAAGTTTCACCAGATCACACTGGTCTGGTGCTGCAGCACCATTCACATTATCCCTGAGTTCAGGTCTCAGGGACTCGAATTACCCAACTGTAAAATGGGGATAAAATGACAATTCATCCATCGTGTTCTCAAGGCGCCTCTCACCGTGGCATTAGTGATATGTACCTAGCCTGAGGACCATCCCCTCGCAGCGGATGGGCGGGGCCGAACTATCCAGCAAAACATTTGGAAGACACTGCTGTAGTAATGCAAAGTGGAATAGGAACAGGCTGCGGTCCAGCAAACCAGCAGCCATGAGCAAGACAATGAAATGCCAGGGTGGGAAGAATGGAAAAAGTGTTGGATCAGAGGAAAGGGAAGGCTCCATCCCTGGGTTACGTGTTTCACCTTTTCACCTGGCAGAGACGTAGCATCTGAAACAGGCCTGGACCGGTGCAGACTCTCCTGGTCTCCCTCCTCCCGAAGGAAAGAGGTCATTAGGCTGCTAATTGCCGCTGACATTCCCCTGAGAACCTGACCTGTGCTCCAGAATATGGCTGGCTAACAGGCTAATTTATAATGAAATAATTTATGCTAAACACTCTCCAGGAGCCGTAATGGCTGGGGCTCTCCCCGCTGTTCCTGCCTGCGTGCGAGTCAATGGCGTGAAAAGCCAGCAGGGAAAGGGTGTCTGCTGAGATGGTGCCAGCAACAGCTCCCTCTCTCACGGCTCCCCCATTTGAACAGCTCAGAGCCTCGCTATCTGCATCTCACCTGTGCCCTTGGAAGGGCAGGTCTTCTCTAGAGTCTCCCAGTGGCTAAGCTGATGGGTGGGCTACAGGAATAACACCCCTCCTTCCACAGCACCTCTAGCCCCTTGTCACTCCCCAGGCTTTTACACTGGCTGCTGGAGACTCACCCCCTGGGGAGAGGTGTAGGGATTTGCTCCCCTTCCAGTGTGGACACTAAGACCCAGCCAGGTGAAGCCATCCACACAGTGATCGAGGGCCAAAGCCAGCAAGTCCCTGCTCCCGGCGCTAGACCCCATGCCCCTCTCCTGGATGCGTGCTCTCCTTCCCCTAGGCAGGGCTGGGAACTGGGATGTTTTGGACCCATCCCTCAGCTCTTCATCTTGGTTCACGAATTCACCCCCTATGTGCTGGGGATGATTCTGGGGTGCGGGAAGGGAGCACAAACAGCTGCCACCGTAAAAAGACATTCAAGAAGGGAAAGGCTTCACTGGGGAGAGGCAGGTAGAGCTTCAGTCTACCAATGAAACAGTCAGCTTCCCAGAAGAAGGAAGGGCTGGTGGCTAACGCCCTCAACTAGGCATCAAGAGATCTAGGTTCCAATCCATCTCTGCCACAATCTCCCAGGTAACCTTAGGAAAGTCACTTATTCTCACTGTGCTCAGCTCCCAGCTGTAAAATGGGGACAACCAGCCTTGCCTGGGCTATTTGGACTGCAAGATCTTTGGGGCAGGCAATGTCTCGTGGAAGTGCAGTGGTTAATACAATGGGACCACCATCTTGGCCAGGGTCTCTACCTGCTATTCCAAAACCAATAAAGAATGTGAGAGCGGAACATCCCAGGGGCTGTCCTGAAGAAACTAAAAGGAAGAGCCACATTGGTTGAAAACATTGATACCAGCAGCACCCTGCTGTCCTGTGTGGCAAGGAGCCACACAGCTGGAGCGGGACATCTTAGGGTCCTTGATGCCTCCTTGTTTTGTGTTCGCAGCATCTGTTCTTGAGAATGGAAATTAATGTTTTTATAATTTATCAATTATACACTCTGACTTTTCTGATGCTTAATGTGAGCTTTACGACAGAACAAATTTAAAAGCATTTTATTGTCCCCTCCGGCCGTATGGAAATTGCAATGATAAGGCTGAACACTTTGGCTAAGCAGAGAAACCGATTTTCCTCATTGGGCAAAACACACAAACACCGTGGCCTGATCTGCTTTCTTCGGAAAAATCTGTAATGAGAATTTTTTTTCTCCGTTTGATTTAGTACTTAGGTGCTCAACCCCCTCCCCACATCCAAGGGCCTTTTCCAGCAGTGTTGTCATCACTAGCTGTTCCCCAGAGCAGCAATGTACTTGTCATATTACTGTTGCTAGCTCTTTAAATAACTCTGTGACTAGATATCCACTACCGGAGGGAACAGTGTAAATATCACCTGTGCTCCCCAGGGTTCCTCTAGGACAGTCCCTCTGTCTCAGGACAGGAACCTGAGGAAGGGCTGGGGAAAGAGATGAGGTACTTGCTATGTTGACTCAGGTCATTCTTTCCTTTCGGGGACCCAAGCACCATGGCCCAAGCCCTGCATGCAGAGCAAAAGGTTCAGCCTAGCTGAGTTCATTTCTTCCCATTGGTCCCACTGTAGAGGCCAGGGAAAACTCCACCCCGTGACAGGTCCCTTCCTGTGCCCAGCCCCTACCCGTGCCCCCACTTCCTGTTTCTCTTGGGACAATGATACTGGTATCTGCATCATTGCTAAGAATTACAGGGAATTTCCTGGACATGGAAGCCGTATAAGATAGAGAAGCAAGTTGGCCCCCATGCCCAGTCTCCTTCACTCCAATCCAGTCCTCAGCTGCTTCATATTTGCTGTAATTAATTTCCTCCCATGCACAATGGATTCTGTTTGTCTGATCCTTCCCAAGGGGAATGTAAGGTGTCTCTTCAAATTCTAGTAAACCCTAGAGGGGGTCTCAGTAGGATCCATCAAACTCCATGGTGTGTTGGTTTCATTTGGAGGCCAGTAGCTCCAGAATCCAATAACACTATTGCTCTGTTCCACTACCTAGTTGCCAACTGGGACCAGGAGAAAAGTTTCAACAGGAGTTTCCATGAAGAAGAGAGAGAACAAACGTTGCTGTCTTTACCTTTAGTGATGGGCATGAAACAGATCCCCCCACGTCTAAACACAGAGCCCCACCTTTGCAATGCATGGCGGGGGGACTAAATCCAGATCTGGACCCAGAGGGGAATGCCATGGTTTGGGTCCCTTTCTATAATGGAATAAATTAATAACAATACTCAGCTGTTCTAGAATGCCGTTCATCCATGGTCTGTAAGACGACGGGAAGGGCCATGACCCCCGTTTTAGAGAGGACGGGACTAAGGCTCAGAAATATGAAGATCAAGCAGCAGCAGAACTGGGAACAGAATCCAGGCCTCTTGACTCCTCCTCCCATATTCTGCTGACCGTACCACACTGCCCCACATCTGTCCCCTTTGCAATCCAGCCTTGAACCTGGATCGCGAATTCACACCCGGGGCCCCATTCCATAATGTGCAGAAGTGGAATTTAAACTCAAGGCAGCCCTTAACTTTGGGTCCAGAATCCAAATGCTGCATTTCATGCCCATTTTCCCTTTGTGTAAGGGATCCACTGCAAACAGACATCCCTTCCAACAGCCGGGTTTTTAATTCTTTTGGTTTGGCTCAGTCCTGGAGTTTTCAAAGGATCCCTAAGCAGCAAGCGCTCTCACCCTCCGCACACATTGTTTAAATTAGTGTCTAAATGAAAGGATATTGTTGGTTCCTGTATGAAGATAATAACCTCTGGTAGCAGAGGGAATTTCACCCATGCAGAGAAAATTTACCAAACTATTTCAGTCCGGAGAGCCATGGCTCTGTAGTCCTCTCACAGGGATCTGTTTCTCCGTCGCCCAAACAACTTAATGCAAACAAACTCATCAGGAAGCGGGAGTTTATCTTGGAATGTCACTATAATTGCTAAAAGCCCTTGTTTCCTACATTGAAAATGTGCTACACTTCCCATTCCAAGTCTAGACCTTTAGAGGCAAGCGTGTCAGACTATACCAAATACTCTCAGCCCGTCAAAGGGGCGTAGAGCAGCTGAATGGGAGGCACGGGGCACTGGCAAAGATTTAGATCAGCACTGCTAATTCTAGCAATCCACCTTTTTATCCAAACACACGATCGACCTACAGTTATTATCCTAATAAATTAGAGGCTGCCTAGGAACTTTTGGCTTGTCATTGTGGCTGCTTTGAAGTTCATGGTGCAAATCCGAATAGAACCCGGGGCCTCCTTGAGCAAAATGAATCTCCATTAGTTGTTAGAAATGTAAATCCTGTGACACAAGGTGGTTCTGATTCCATTCAGGAGAGGGCAGTTGTGTTTCTCTCCCTCTCTCTCTCTCTCTCTCTCTCTCGCGTTGAAAAATGATTCATTTTTTCTGCAAAATTTTTCAAATGAAACAATAAACGTTTCATTAGAAATTTCTTCTTCTTTCGTGAAATGAAAAAAAAAAACTTCCCAGCAAAGGAGTTCAAAGCAGAAAGAAAGATCAAAACCATCTATTATGGTAAAAGAGAAAATTGAAAATGAAAAGTTTTCATGAAAATTTTCACTTAACTCAAAAAAGCTGCTTATTGTTAAAAATAATTGTTTTGATAAAAAAATTGACTAGCTCTAACACACACACACAGACACTCCCCTCCCTCCTTACAATATAATAAAGCTATCACATTCCTGTTTTCTGCCTTGAGAGGGCAATTAAAAACCAGCCAACCTTTCCCAGGGAAACTTTGATAAACTCTCTGGGACCAGCCCTTGTCCACTGTCTCTGTGTTTCTCTCCTTTCAGCTTTGATTGACTAAGAATACTCCCATGAAACAGGATCTTTGATTTCTTAGCTCTCCAGCTCTTGCTGATGATTTCCCTAACTGACGCTATACTCAGAGCCGTGCAAAACTTTCCTAACTGGTGAAACATGCCTGGATTAGGAGTTTGGTTACAAACCACACTGGTGAACTCAGAGTTTGCAAACCTTCCTGCAGCCCTTGTCCCAGGTGTAAGGGTTTGGTGTGTTCAAGTGATGCATCCGACGAAGTGGGTATTAACCCACGAAAGCTTATGCTCCAAAATTTTAGTTAGTCTTTAAGGTGCCACAGGACTCTTTGTCACTTCTGCAATTCCAGACTAACACGGCTACCCCTCTGATTCTTGGTGTGTTCAAGTTGTTCAGGTCTGTAGCCAGGCTCAGCTTCACTGAGTTTTTAAAGTTAGTTTATTTCTTTGTGTATTTCTGAACCAGAAACTCCAAACAAAATTCAGGGTGTTAATCCCATTTGGATCAAAACTAGAAAAAGGTTCAAATGAGGCACTGAAGGCCAAAACCACTGAGTTACTGCCTTGCTCTGTTCCTATGAACTCTTCTATCTGGATTCTCCAGGAAAAAACCCACATGACCTAAGAACTTCACTTTTGTGTGTTCCCTATCAGACAAATCAGACAACAAAGGCTAGTGCAGCTGCAAAATCAGTGGTCCCAATTCTAAACATCCTAATCCCGGCAAATAAATATGCCCCTGTCTCTTGTTCAGCACACTGAGGTGGATTTATGGCCACCTGTCTGATATTATTTATTAACATAAAGTTTTAAGAATCTGATTAATCTCTTGTGTTCTGATTGTAAAAGCATTTTATTTCCATCCTTGTAAAGCAAACTTGTAAAGAAGTTAAGTTACTGAACTCTGAGAAGGGATGTAACAGCGTTTGGGCAGATAATGGCTTATAAACCAGCCCCACACTGCCTTTGAGAATTTAAAACCTACTTTTAAAACTCCAGGAGCTTTCCTGCCTCCTGCTAAGAAACAACCTTAGTCATTTCCACTGGCTTTCTTTGCCTGGTTACCGACATCAACCTACCGAACTGCAGAGTCTTGCGTCGACACGCAAAACAGGAAGAGCTTACACTGGCCCTCCTGGCCCATCTGTTTTGGAGGACAAGATAAGGGGCATACATCTTGCGTGCTCCTGGAGCGCAGGTGCCACTGACCTGCTGCTGCAGATTATGGACTCTAGAGAGCCCTAAGATTTCGGCTCGTGGATGAGGAGTGCAGGGTGGGGTCTGGTCCGGGTAGCTGTGGAATAGCTAGATCCTGCTTGAAGCAATTCTAACCCAGTGGATAATAGGATGGACAGACTCGGCGCATCAGTTACTTATCTCAGAAGGGGAGGTCTCTCTTCTCCCCTCCCCCCTCTGGAGAGACGTGGCGATGGAAAACTGAACTCAAATGTGCCCTATTGAGCCCAGTGTGCAAAGCAGCTGTAAAGGAGCTGTTAACACCCACCCCCAGTAGGGAATGCCCTCAGTGCAGAACACCCTGGGTGCGGCTGCACAGAGCCCTGGGCACCAGAGGCACCCTGGGGTGGAAGGAAATGTTCTTGGTGGTTCCTACACCTGGGCTACACCCTGGCTGGCCACAGGGCCATGGCTGCTGGAGTGCAAATTATAGCAGGCCTGAGCATGAGGGGTAGAAGCCCTGCTGCTGTCTTACTCCCTCCCTGTGCTAGGCTCTGCTACCAGGATGCCTGTTCCCCATAGGAAAGACTGCGGGAGGAGCTAGAGTGTGAATAGACACTAGCTTGCCCATTCCCTGCACTGACTTCACTTCACAAGGGTTCCCAAGGTTGTTTGGCCAGTTCCTTTTTTTTTAGTTTTGTTTCCCTGCTCCCTCCCCCACTTCCTGTACCCTTGAATTTTGCTCTGTCTTTTGGGTGAAGCTTGGGATTAGGGATAAGCTGCCCGCATTTGAGTCAGAACCTAGGAATCTGTTGCATCCTCCTGGGGTGAATCCCAAACTAGTCTGCTGGCGTCTCATCCCAACCTCGTCCAGATGTTGGGTTTGTAACAAGGGTTTCACTCAGAAGCTCTGAGTAGCCGTTCCCTTTTACAATAGTGCTGCAAGTAGATGTTACAAGTCTACAGCGCCTTCCAGCAGCAGATCCCAATGCACTTTAAAGCCATTCATTCATTTAGCCCTAGAAGAGGTGGTTTAGCGTCATTATCCCCATTGCACAGATGAGGAAAGAGACACACAGGAAGGCGGTGACTTTGAGGTCACACAGTGAGTTCCCAGGACCGACCCCCCCAGGCTCTAGTCCTGTGCTTTAACCACAAGACCCTCCTTTCTCGTTGTGCCAAATACTTCTTTGGACTGTTGTAACGTGGGTTGGCTTCTTTTTATGCTGTTTTGGACTACAGCAGGCAGCGTTGCCTCTTTCCAAGCTTCTGCTTGTGAGCATGTTATGAGAGCCGGGCTGTGGCTGAAGGATGCAGCAGGAAATGTGAGAGAGGGAGGCTGAGAAGGGCCAAATGTACAGTACTCCTAACTGTGCCTCTTGCTTTTCTTATCAGCAAGCAGAGCCGAGGCAGCAGTGACTCACAGCTGAGAACAGGAAATCTGATGTAGCACTGCCCAGAAACACCCCTGCTGGGAATTAGGGACACTCAGATCCCACATAGCTCCAGCTTTCTCTTTTGCATGGGTTCTCTTTTGCTCTGAGTTCCTAACAGCTCTCTGTCCTCACCTTACACTGCTGTGCGTGCTCCCTTCAGTCCAACAGTTCTCGTCAGTGGCTGATGTTTATTTTTATAGCAAAGCCAATGACCAGATTAATCTGACCATTTATTGTGAGAGTAAAACTATACGATGTGGAAGTGACCGGAGGTGAGTTTGTACGGGATAGGGTAAATGTAGATCCCTAGCTTCATTCCCACAGGATCGATGGCTCATGGTCAAATCTGCCGAGATTGGTTTGATGTTTGATTCTTCCTGACAAACATTCAATAGAAAAGGATTGTAAAAGATGTTTGATGGGCTATTACAAGGCCTGGGTGTGTGTTTGGGGTGGAGGCACTTGATTCCAATCTAGAGATGAGTGTATGGCGTATATAGACATGCTCCTCTATGACTAGGATCCAAAATCTAGCTAGTGAAAGTTGCTCTCATTCCATTGACTTCAGTAGAGTTATGCTGCTTTCCAGTAGCTGGGATCTGTCCTTTATCTGTCATTTATATCTACAGTACACTGAGCGCACCTGGAGTCTCTCTTATATGGTGTGTGTTTGAACACACACACACACACAGTGAGAAACACACACACACACATGCACAGACACACACACACCACACATACACAGAGTGAGCCAGATCCTCAGCTGCTGTAAATTGATGTCTTTGATGTCAATGGAGCCAGGCTGGTTCACAGATGCTGAGGATCTGGCCCAGTGTCGACACACCTGTGCACACGCCAGTGAAGAAGAGGAACTCTCGGCTGCTCAAAAGCTCGTCTCTCTCCCCAGCCAAAGCTGGTCCAATAAAAGACGTTCCCTCTGTCACCTCTCTAACATAGACACATCGATCTCTCTAGTGATGCTCAGTGTTCAGATACCACCATGACAGATGTCGCGTAAGTACCTGAATGGAACAGAATTGCAAAGCATGGAACGGCATCTGGTTTAAAACCTTTGGGATTTTTGCTTTTAATTTTAATTTTGATTTTAATACACAAAATCTGCTCTGACTCGAAGCCTTTTTTGCTGACCTAGTGCCTAATCCTCAGATGATAACAATCGGCACAACTCCACCAACCTCAAGGAGCTACCCTGATTTACACAAGTTGAGTATCTGACCCACAGTCTGAGGCTCCGATCCTGCCCTTCATCCTGCCATTGATACCAAGAGAGAAACGTCAATGTAAAATGAGTGTTTTGGAGAAGAAAGCCCCAAACTTGGAAGCAAATTAAAAACCAAACAAAAACACCCAAATATTTAAATAAAAATAATTAGCTGCACATTTGTGGGTGGTTTTTGTTTGCTTCTTTTTGTTGTTGTTGTTCTTTTTATGTTATATTTACTAGCAGTGTAAAAAAAGAAGCAGTCAAGAAATTGACAGGGTAACTGACATTCACTCAAATACCCAGGAGTCAGATCAGACCAGATGAGCACAATGGTCCCTTCTGGCCTTATAATCTAAGAATCCATGTCACCCTAGATTCCTGCACATCAGGGCTCAGTGATACCAATCCAACATGTGGGCCCAAAGGGGAGCAGAGATGGTGGGGAAGAGTCACAGATCCCCAAATCAACTTGAATCCACACTTCAAATGCTTCCTAGATTCACTCATCTGTCTAGCATGTTCTCAGAGAAGATACCAGAGCTGATGTTTGCGCATCTCAAGCCTTTCTTATGAGCTTAAATCTCAGGAATGAAGCAGGCTCGAAGTGATTCCATGCACTGCAATGTGGACTGACCATGTTACTATTTCTATTTCCTTCTAACGGATGACACTGCTGTTGTCTGTTCCACTCAGAAGCTGTGGATTGCACGTGCTCAGGAGTTGAAGTGTTCTTATTAGAACTGGTTGAAAGGTTTCAGTCAAAAATGGGGTTTTCGACAAAATGGAAACTGGCTTGGAAAAATGTCTGCTGAGGGGCGGGAATTTGGGGGGTTCTCTCTAAAAGCAGAAAACACCAAAATCAATTTCTTGTAGTCATAGGCCAACCCACTTGTTTTCCATTTTAAACTGAAATCTTCATTTTTCAAAGAAAAAAACAGAAACAAATGACAAAAATGGAAAATATTTTCATCAATTTTTCAAATGAAGATAAATCATTTCCTCACTAGCTCTAGATTTTATATAAAATAACGGGCCACATCCTCAGCTAGTACAAATCAACATAACCCTATTGAATTTAACGGAGCTACCCTGATTTACGCCAAGTGAGGATCTAGACAAATATCTGTTCTGACTCGACTAACCCCTCACATCCTATCTCAGCCATAGAACAGTGTAAAACTTCTGTTTCCATTCATCTCTCCACCTCTGCTTTATCCAATGTGCCTGTCACTGAACTATCTAGGTGCTATCTCTGCTGGATCTATTGCTCAGGTTATTTATTTTTTTTTAATGAATTCTTCCTTCTGTTTCAGTTCATGTGATTTGAGTTTTAATGTCTGTTCGGGGTTCGTTCAAACATGGTGATGGAAAGGAGAGACTCAGGTAGGAAATTAATGAATTTTGTCCAGTTCAACTTAGATGAAAACTGTAGCGATTTAGCAGCAGCAAGAGGTTCTCCAGTCATACAGATTTTATTTAAAATAGTTTGTAGGGGGTAAATAAATGATGACTGGCCTTTTAAAGACATGATTACTCACTTGTTATATAGTTTTTTAGAATGCAACAGATCAATAGATTGTGTATTACTGTGACATATCACCATGACAAGTTCTGTTGATGTGCCAATAACCATCTATAACACATACTACTCATTCTAGTAAGATGCTTATAATATCTATTAACTGTTTATTAACCATTTATAAAGGAACCTTAATATGCAGCATGACCGGTTTTGCTTTAACTTTTGACAACAAGTTTGTGAGGCCTAATAAAATAAAGCAATTAAAAATAATAAAAGTTTTGCATGCAACTCAGCTGATTTGAACCCAAGGTTAACAAGGGTTTAACTAGGTCTTTTGGGGCTTCCTTCCAAAAGCTTTGAGCAGCTTGACTCAAGTCCTTGCCAAAAGACTAACTTGGCTCCCATAAGAAGAATTCAAGTAAAAAATCATATTAAATTATAAATGAACGTAGGGATAGTAATATTTCTTAGCACTTATATTAAGCACCTAAAAATAATATTAATACTTACAGCATCTTTCACCCATAGGTCTCACAATATAGTAATAAGGTGTGAATTATTATTATTAATTTATATTATAATAATCCTAGAGACTCCCGTTACAATCACACACACACATACATACACACAGACACAGACACACACACACACACACACACACACACACACAGAGACAGTCCCTTACCTAAAGCCTTTGCAATCTAAATCAACAAGACAGATAAAGAATGGGAAACAGAGACACAAAAAGGGGAAATGGCTTACTCAACATCACTGCGTGAGTAGGAGACAGATACTGGAAGAGAACCCAGGAGTCCTGGCTCACACACTTTCTCCACCGAGTGAGATCTGTAAATGGGATGGAGGAGGTATTTTTCTGTAACCTTTCCCTCATGTGGAAATGTCTCAGTATGTAGGCTGAGGACTTAAAGAACTGACCTGTGCTTCCCTGTCTATGGATTTTAACTCTGTCCCCAGGTCCTATTTTGCATCGCTGGGATATTTGAACCTGGTGCTTTTCTGCACTTCTCTTATACACAGCCCCACCGCGGCGCTGCATCCACAGAAGAGTTAAATAAAGACAGAGATGTTTGGGGGTCTAGTCCCCCTTTCTCGGCCAGAGACACGGAATGGGAGCGCCAGCTGACCTGGCTGAAGGAGTGACAGGCAGCAAAGATGTGGTTGTTTGTTTACCAGGCCCCATGGTGTGGCCAGGTGAAATTTATGACAATGGAAAGTTTCAGCCATGAGAGGGCAGCAAAGCTGGATCCAACTCTGCCGCTCTCCCTTTAAAACCAAAAACCATTCCAGGCCCCCTGTTCTATCGGATCAGGGGTGAAACTGGTACTCGGGCAAAAGTCCAGCACGAGGTCTCAACTAGGATGGATTTTAGTGGGGGCCTCATGCTGATTTCTGCGCGGGGTGAACTTTGCCCTGGGAATAGCCCCATTAGGGCAAGAAACCAAAAGTAGCCCTGGAGTGTTTCTCTTAAAATCTTCACCCCCACCCTTTCCCATTTCAAGCAGGGAGATCGGCTTTCTTCCATCTCCCATATTAATTTCTGGACAACAGAACCCCTGGGCCAAAGGAGCCCATCTCTTCTCAACCCCAATCTTTCCCCTGCCACCTCCATTCTGGAGGCGGGTCCATTCCACAGTGTGATGTGTCCTTCTCCAGTGGGGATTGTTCACATGATGTCCTGTGCGATGCATGAAACACGTTCCCAGTGACTAGGAGCTGATGTAAAGGGCAGGCCAAGGAAGCCACGGAGCTGTCCTGTGACAGGAGTTCAGATATCCCAGTGATGGGCACAGTACCAAAAACCTGAACAGAATACTTGACCGTCCCTGATTGTTATCACAGGGCCCTGTGCTCTTTATGGGCTCTGGCGTGCTTGTCTGTGACCAGAACCACATCTCCCATCCCCTGTCCAGTGGACAATATTTGCTGCTGTTTTTTTTTCCACCGTTGACAAATTAGACAAACCCCTCCCCTCTGCGAGCAAAACCCAGAGCTGCTTGCCCCAGCTGAAGAGCTTTTATTTTATGGTCTGTCACAGATCTCTTCCCCCCGAGGGGATGCACTGAGGTTTAACTACATCCTGACACAGACATTCTTCCCCCATCACGGGGAGAGCCACGTGAACCTTCAGAAATGTTTTATAACTTCATCACGCAGCCGGAGGAATTCTAGCCCCTGTCACCCTGCCGGGGCTCATGTGTTCAGACCCCCCCACCCCTCCCAGCTGATTTTGGGGGAGGGGGCAACTTTCCATTCTCTCTCTAGGGCCCCCAAGGCCATGGAGTGACATGAGTCCATTTCTCCTGCCCGATCTACCCCCCTGATTTTTGAGCCCACTCAACGAGGATTTGTATAAGCCATCTCCTGCCCATTTCGCTTCCTCTCCTGGGACCTCCAAAACTTCCCCAACACCATGCTGGTCATTCTACCCTGACCCTTAAGCGTCCTTCCTTGCCAGCAGTCCTCCTTGGTTAGGTCTCTGACTCGCCTGCGGATCCGCAGCTCTGTCTCATTTGCTCCCTGAACTACTCCTTCCCCCAGAGTTCTCAGATCTTTTCTCTGCCCCTCTGAATTGTTCAGCTGGTAGATGTGAGCCCAGTTTGCTGTTACACCAGGTTCCCTCCTTGGTCCCTCCTCTCTGTCTCTCATTCTCACCAGCCAGGCCTGGCTTTATGGGGTTCTTCTGGCCACTGAGAAGCCTCCTTGTCCAGGTTTTCTCATTGTTAGCCCCAGCAGACTGTCTCCAGGAAGTTGGGACGCCTATGATGTTTCTCTCACCCTGTCGCTCCCAGCTATGTTACGTCTGCTACCTAATAACTGCTCTGCTTTCACACTGGGCATATCACCATTTTTTATTATTATTTTTATGATGTCTTATAAAAGACAGCATTTCTGGGTTAATTGGCTTATCTGGCTTGCTGGTGGGTGCAGTTCTCTCTAGAGGCATTCTTGCATTCCCCCTGAATTCTGAGCAGGATCTATCCCATCTCAGTTCCCAATTACACCCACTAACACCATGGACACGTTTATAAATGTGGACTAACTGCAGACAGATACGTTGTTCTCTGATTTCAGACAGCTAATATGCACGGGAGGGGCTCATTAAAGCTAGCAGAAGGCCTGTGTGACTGGTATAAACTTGAGGGCTGTTTGTTCTGCCTATTGAGGTCTCAGACCCCTTCACTGCTTCTTCTTATGGTTTTTGTTTTAAAACTTGGTGCTCATGAAACTGGTTGGGTTCAAACCTAGCGCTAGCAGGTTCCATGCAAATTCTAGCCCTCTACCTCCTCCAAAGCACCTCATTCCCAACCTGTAGTACCCCCTGCTATGTCAGCCCAAGACCTCTCTTCATACCCCAAAAGTGCAGTCACTTTTAGGATGTGCACAAATGAGGAAGGAGATGAACCTGACCCAGCATTTGTTATGATTCCTGGCAGGACTGAACCCCAGCCTGAAGAGATACTCGGCCATATACCCTCTAGGCCACAGGTTCCTGGTTGGAAAGCATGTTTTGGGTTTCAATACCTCTCCTAGGCTCTCCCCTAGTCACTGTGTGTTACATTGTGTGGGTTCATAGCTGGAGTGGTTTGAAAAGCCTTAGATACCACCTGAGACTCATTGTGACAAAGCTAGGTAATTTAGCACTGACTGTTCCATTCCCACATATTGGTGTCCTCTCCAAAAGCACTTCAAGGCATAAGTAGGACTTATGAGGTGCATGGGCCATGTTCTATCCCTCTGCACAGGGGTAAATTTCACTCAGTGTGCATTAAAACTCAGAGCCAAACACAGCTCTGAGTCAGCCAGTGGCTTCAGCAATGCTAGACCTCTTTATCCCATGGATCTGTCCAGCCTGTGGTCCTCGCCATGACCTGGGCATTGACTACTTCTCTTTGCTGCAGCTGTAAAGCTGTGGTTAGTAGGTCCAGCTTTCGTTTTTCCAGTCTCACTTATCATCTGGCACCTAGACAGCATGGTGATGGGCACTGCAGAAATGCGATGGACAATAGACACAGGGTTCAGTGATGCATAGCCCCTTGTGCCTGGCCTCAGCAAAGGGATGAATCTCACCCCACACGGAATAAATGGTGAGTTGTCTTGGGTTAGGAAGTGTTCTGAACGGGGTGGTATCTACTTCTCCCATCACAAGAGAGGCCTTTTCAGTGTTTCCACTGCACATGTTCTCATGAGACCCACTTCTTACAGGCTTCTCCCTGATACCAGCGTATCATCCAATGTTCCACAATCACATGGATGCCCTTAATGATATGCCACATAACTGACTGTGCTGCTTAATTGGCGGAAATCTTTTTGCTGGCATTTTTAAACAGTGGGTTTTTACCACTGGGAAACAAGCAGCTCCCTTGTCAGGCCTCAGTTCCCGAGTGCTTAATACTTCAGCAAAGGAAAGAATGTGGTAAAAACGCAGGCAGAGAGAAGAGATGAGTACAGGCGAATAAAGACCATAAAATGACTCACTGGAGTCATTTTCTTGTTGATTAGCCAGTTAACCAATTTTTTACCCTTCCCATTGGCACAGTTCACAAGGCAACAGTGACGTACCATCTCTGGAGGGATCGTTTCCATGTTACTAAACTTCCAGCACATTCAGGGCACCTTTAGTATGCACATTCCATAGGTCTACTGGTCCCTGAGATGGGGTGTGCTCCCCACACTCGCCTTAAAGGGGTTAACATAGGCCCGATGGGCCAATTAATCCGGTAGGCTGCAAACCCGGGCAAATTTAGGCCTAGAGGAAAGCTAGAGTGACCAGATAGAAAGAGTGAAAAATCGGGACAGGCGATGGGGATAATAGGAGCCTATATAAGAAAAAGCCCCAAATATCAAGACAGTCCCTATAAAATCGGGACAGCTAGTCACCCTAAGGAAAGCCCTAATTCAGGGAAACTCACCTGTGTACGCACAGGCGGCGTGCCTGTAAAACTAGGGACCTGGGAGGAGACAGGAGGCTGCAAGGAAGAGCGCCCTGCCGCTTTTCCGCTGAGTTCCATCCCCTCCCCACAGTGTGCCCATCCCCACTCCTCCCCCTCCCTCCCAGAGCTTCTCAAGTGATCGCGGCAGGTGGTAGGCAGTGTGGGGGGGCAAGAGGGGAGCTGGCTGTCAAGGGGGTGCTGGGCACCCACTAATTTTTTTCCATGGGTGCTCCAGGGCTGGAGCACCCAGGGAGTCGGGACCTGTGGAGGAAGGGGGATGCTCTGGCAAATGAAAAATATCCCCAAAAGGGCCCGACTTGTAAAAACGACAAGGACGCGGGGTAGGAACAGACTAGTATGGGACGTTTTAAAAATCAGACAAACTTGGCGGAGAAAGAAATATTGATTTTCATACTACTTCTTTCTCTCTCTCTGTGTATTATTCATGGAGGACAAGTTACCATAGTAAGCTGCTGCTAAAAAAAATAAAAATAAAAAGGCTTTAAGCCAGTCCTTGTCCATGTCCCTTTAAGGGATTCCATAGTGCCTGGTACCCCCCATTGTAATCCAAAAGGACGTGGGACTCATTGTTCTAAACGCTAAAATTAAAAGCAGAATCCTCATGTGTGTTCCTGTTGTCTTTAATAAAATGTTAAACTCCTAGGAAGCATCTTCTTTCCGTGTGGAGCAGTGTCCGCAGCCAGGCTGGGGCCATCAGCAAGAGCCCATTGTCGGATTTCTCATCCCCATTAGCGTTCGTGAGAACAAGGAGAGTCTTTTATTCATTAAGCATGGAAAGTTTTTTTCATGTGACTCTCTGTGACATAAGCCTTTTGGTTTAGAGCTGGGTATTCATGTTCTCTGCTGGACCTCAAACAGAGCTGGCCACTTGTGTGGTGATCCCAGGCTAAAAAAGTTCTATTGGAGTTGGAAAAAGTTCAGAAAAGAGCAACAAAAATGATTAGGGGTATGGAACAGCTTCCGTATGAGGAGAGATTTAAAAGACTGGGGCTTCTCTGTTTGGAAAAGAGACAATTAAAGGGGGATATGATAGAGATCTATAAAATCATGCCTAGTGTGGAGAAACTAAATAAGAAAGTGTTATTTATTCCTTCTCATAAACACAAGAACTAAGGGTCACCAAATGAAATTAATAGGCAGAAGGTTTAAAACAAACAAAAGGAAGTATTTCTTTACACAGCGCACAGTCAACCTGTGGAACTCCTTGCCAGAGAATGTTTGAAGACTCCAGACATGAAGAATGCACCCCTGCCCATGGTAACTCACTCCAGTGCTTAATTCCCTCAAAGAGAAGTCGGGTTTTTTTCCTTCAAGCGGAATCAAGGGAGAAGTTAGTTTGTTCTTTCTCTCTGAAATGAACACAGGTTACCATGCAGGGCAGGAAAGGCTATGAGATACCCAGGCAGCTAGAATATAGAATTCTCTCTTTTTCTTAGCACTTCACAGTCCCGGGGTCCTGAGTCTATGTTATCAGCCACCCGGACATGCAAAGGTTTGCAGCATTTATAGACCCCAAGAATGGGGCAGCAGCAAATGCATGGTACCAGTCTCTGCTATTGAATGAAATCCCCAGGCCAAATGATATGCTAAATTAGCAGGATTTCCAATGGTGTTAAAGAAATACTAGCTCCCTGCCACTGAGAAGAGTCCCTAAAGGAGACGTTGCTAACATCCCTCTGCTATGAAGCATTCAGACTAATGGAGGGATAATGGAGGGATTCCTTGCTTCCGACAGGGTTCAGGCCCCACCCGGGATACTGGGGAACCTTCCCCTGCTAGATGCCCCCAGGTGGTTATGAAGGACTTTTTTAAATGCCTTTGGGAACTCACCAGACTGAGGCAGAGATTAGCAAATATTTTCATCCTGGTGCCCTCAGGCCTCACCCATATGCATGCGCCTTTCCTGCGACAGCTGCCCCACAATGATCACACTCACCCGCAGTCCTGCAAATGGCTCAGTGAGAACCCTGGCTGACAGCCTGTTGCAGGGGACACAGCCACTTCCCACTAGTGGGGCCAGCCCGTGCCCAGCTCTTTGCAAAAGGAGGTTCATTGATCAAGCCCAGATTTGACTAGCTTTGGCTTTGCTTTGAACTTTAACAAGAGGCGCTCCTGGCACAAAACACTTGGGTGACAAGTGAGATCCAGTTCCTGCTCTGCTGCAGAAAACAATGCCCCTTCCAGGGGAATAAGGAAGGAAGGAAGGTGGCACCAAGGAAGAAAGAAAAGAAAAACAACTCTCTAGCCCCATTGCAACTAGAGCACAAAGGGTTCCTTTCAATTTCCCAAACAATTTCCTAAGCAGACCTTTCGGTCTGGAATGTGTTAGTGTTTCACAGACCAAGAGGAAACGGTGATTTTGGGGGTCCTGGTCTAATGGAAGGGGCGGAGTCGGCATCAATACTTTCCTTTTGTAGCTGTGCAGCAGATAAACCACAGAGGAAGCGTCTAAGGGACACCAGCCCTGTTCTCTTGGCAGGCAGCGTCTCCGGAATCAAGAGAAATCTCTTTTTTGTGAGTTATGAAAGTGAAGCGGGTTTGGGGAGTGAAAGGAAGGAATTTCTTCGTCCAGATAAGGTCACATTGAAAAAGGGCTTCTTATTTCCTTAACAGGTCAAGGGCATTTACCCCATAACCGGAGTATTTATTTACTTTGCCTGCCTCTCTGCGGTTGGATGGGTTATTTCTGCAGGGCCACAAGTGGCATCAAATTTTGCCCCTTCTGGTGGATTGCAGTTACCAGATCGATCCCTCTGCAGCATCTGGACAGGCTACAAATATTAATGAATTTATCCTTACCACAAAGCATCACTATCCCCATTTCACAGAGGAGAAGTGGGGGAAGAGAGAGGCTATGTGACTTGCTCACAGGAAGCCTGTGCCAGAGATGGGTATTGAATCCCAGTCTTTTGAATCCCAGTCCAGGGTCTTAACCAAGAGACCATCCTACCTGCTAGCCAATGCTGGGCAGATGCAGGAACAGGCTGCTCCTAAGAGGCCAGCTTTTTCTGAGGGTCCAGCAGAGGCAGCTCTGGTGTATTTGGCATTCTCCGCCTGTAGTCTAGGTCGCATGCTGGGAGAATGACAGGGTCTGAAGTGGCAGTGGCCCACCTGAGCTGAGAGGCGAGTCAGATAAGCCTGGACGCTCACTGCAAGATGCTTGTGGGCTCTCTCTCCCTCCTGGGCCCCTGAGCTGAGGTTTGGGGTTCCTTGCAGGCTACTGCTGCTCCCTCACACGTCCTAGTCTGCATTGGTATTGGGGTGAGGCTCAGTCCGAGAAGGGACTGTCCATACCACGGGCCCCCTAAGGGGCCCTGCAGCGTAAGGGAGGGGAGGGCACAGTCCCATGTGTGCAGGGACAGGCCCTTTGCCCCTGTCTTTCTCGTCTCTCTGCCACTGATCGCCCTTCGTCCTACAAAGGGCACACAGCCCTCTTCTCTCTCCTGTGTCCCTCATGCACAAAGGGATGGCTTCCCACTGACCCATGCCCACGAGCCCCATACCGTAGGCCTCCCAAATGGTGTGCAGAACTCAGCTCTGTGGTGGGGTGTGAGTAACCGGAGTTCTGCCCTGGCTCCAGAGTTGACCTTGAGGTCTCCCGCTTCTCAGGCTAGGAGACATTGAGTCTTGGGAGGGTGCCTTTGCCAGACACGTTCACCCGCCAGGAAGGAACTCAGCGCCCAGCTCTACTGACTCCCTTCTCCCCAACCTGCCTTGTCCCACGCAGTTCCTTCATTCCACTGGCATGAACGTGCTGCAGACGGATCCAAACCTTGATCCTCAGTGGATGGTAATTGTTAGCCAGGGGAAAAACAAACCCAGAGTTTGACCTCATATCATATTGAAAGAGACTGGCCGCTGTGGAATTCTTGGCTTCTGTGAAATCCAATCTGGCTGCAGATTCTTGGCATTTTTCATCAAATATAGCTCATCTGTCACTCTCTTTGATTCTGATTGAAATATAATTTGTTTTACAGGTGGAAAGAAAAGCAGGTCTGAGGGCAGCGGTGGGACCAGATCTGGGCTGATACTATTTGATCTGGAAGGTGAGTGCAAAGAGGAGTTCTGTAGAGTTAATTTTCATCATTTCTCTTCCTCCTTTTATTTTTAAAAGGGTTTGCTCTGGGAAATCCCATAGTAGAAAGAGAATTTTGCATCTGTGTGGATGCATCCTCTGAGGGTCCCAGGCTGGTTAGCGAGGCCTTCTAAATCAAGGGTAACATTGGAGTTCATGATGGACCAGTAGCAATTCATAACCAGAGCAGAGATCTCTGCCAAGGCACTGCAGTCCTCCTCTGCACAGATAGCCTGTTATTCGATCCCTGATCCCTGTGAAAGTTTGCTGGCCCTGGCCAATACCTTATTCCTGGGTCCAGCGCAGCTCTGCCAACGAAAGTCAAGCTTCACCTGCAAATGTCCCCTGCTATTCCATCCTTGGGGTTCCCCACCCAGCTCGGGCCAGTCATCTCCATCCCAGGCTGAAGCACCCCGACTTTTCCGCTCCTCGGCTCTGCACACTCAGCTCTGCCAATGCAACACTGTCCTGTCCCATTTCTAGCCGCTGCTACCTCTGACTTGCATAGCGACTGTTGACCATGCCATTCTCATGACTTGCCCTACTCCATGCTCCACCCGAGGAACTTGGCTTTTTAGTGTGTGCTGTACACTTGGACATTCAGGTTCTCCATTCAGTCCCTGGGGTTGGCCAAAGGCAGAAAGCAGAAGCCAGAGCCCTGATGCCTAGGAGTGAAAGCTGAAGGCGCTGACCATTGTAGTACCGGACAAAGGTTTACCAGGGCTGCTCATCCCAGCTCTAGACACCAGCTCTCAGCTCTGTATGGTTTTTCTGTCTGAGCACAGGAGTCTCCTCTCTGGCCCTGGGACAGATGTTCCTGGCCCTGCCACATTACTGGGTCCCTTCCGAGAGGGGAGATGTCCGACACAAGCCCCCCGTATTTATTGAATGTGTTTACAATTAAATTAAATGTCAAACCGTCTGTGACCATAACAACAGACTTGTGTCAGCTGTGGGGCAGTGAGGGGTCAAAGGTCAGGACGTTGTTTACTTTAATTTCTTCGAGAGCTTTTTGGGAGATTTTTCCACCCCCTCTCACTTTATTAAATTCAGATGAGCCATGCGGGGAGGTTAGGTCACATGTGGTTCAGGGTTTGGTTTTTTTTAAAAAACATTTGACTTTTAACTCTTTCGGGACGGTTCCCCTCTGGGTTCGTCTGCCACACGGACTCAGACTGAGCCCTGCCCTGGGAGAGGGGCAGGGAACTGGGCTCCCCGCTCCCCATTGTTGGTCTGGCGATGGAACAACTCACTGGGTAGCGCGTGGTGCTGAGCAGCTCTGCTGATGCCCGTGGTCTAAGGCCCGGCCATGGAATGGGCCACTCTGGTCCAAGGTGTTTGTGCAAATGCCACTATGATGCATTTTGCAAAACCAGTATCACTGAGATTGGTGATCAGCTACTTAGTGTTTTGCTAATTAGAGGCACTTTCTGCTGGCTGGAGCTGGATATAACCCAAGCAGGTGATGTGTCTCCCCACACTCACAAACCCGACCCACAGACCCACCCACCCCCCTGCTATTCCAATCCTCAGTTCCCCTCATGCACAGCTCTGCCATTGCCCCTCACACCTAATAGTCAGTCCATCCCTGCTATGCCACTCCTGGCTTCTCCGGCTCATGGGTAGACTTTTCCCAGCCATTCCATCAGGGCTCTACTGTACTTTCCACCCCCGTGGTGAATATGGAGGGAATGGAGTTTGGTGAGATTTAGCATTTTTATCAATGACCTGGAAGAACACATAAGATCGTCACTGACACAAAACCTGGGGTGGTGGCAAATAGTGAAGACGACAGGTCACTGATTCAGAGTGATTTGAATTGCTTGGCAAGCTGGGCGCAAGCAAATAATGTGCCTTTTAAGATGGCTAAAAGTAAATCTATACATCTCGGAACACAGAATGCCGGCCATCTGTACAGAATGGAGGATTCTATTCTGGGAAGCAGTGAGTCTGAAAAATATTTGGGTGTTTTGATGGATAATCGAATGAAAACAAGTTCCCGGTGTGATGCTGTGGCCAAAAGAGCTAATGCAATCCTTGGATGTCTAAACAGGGGAATCGTGAGTAGGAATAAGGAGGTTATTTCACCTCTGTATTTGGCACTGGTGCGACCGTAGCTGGAATCCTGTGTCCAGTTCCTGTGCCTGCAATTCTAGAAAGAGGTTGATCAATTGGAGAGGGTTCTGAGAAGATCCATGAAAATGATTAAAGGGTTAGAAATCTGCCTGACAGTGCTAGTCTCAAGGAGCTCCATCTATTTAGCTTAAGAAAAGAGAAAGTTAAGGGGTGACTTGACCACAGGCTTTAAGAACCAATGCAAGGAACAAAGGTTCGATAATGGGCTTGTCAATCTAATTGTGAAAGGTATAACACCATCCAGTAGCTGGAAGCTGAAGCTAGACCAATTCAGGCTGGAAATAAAGCGCACATTATAACAGTGAGGGTAATTAACCATTGGAACAATTTACCAAGGGTCGTGGTGCTGTGAGATTTTTTCAGGGCAGTTCTCTGGCTTGTGCTGTACAGGCTGACAGACTAGATCATCATAATAGTCCCTTTTGGCCTTGGAGTCGATGAGTCTATGAGATTGCTACTAATGGGGGAACTTTAAGTGAGGCTGCGTGGCAAAGGGGAGGACACATCTGTTGCATGCGGCGGCTGGATCATGCTCAGAGTAGCTTAGCCAGTCTACTCTCCCCCTCTGGGTATATCTACACTGCAGTTAAAAACCTGCAGCTGGCCCCTACCCACTGACTCAGGCTCCTGAGGACCCCGTGAGATGGGAGGGTCCCAGAACTCGGGGTGCAGCCCATGCCTGAACTATCTACACCACAATTAAACAGCCCCTTAGCCTGAGCCGAGTCAGCTGGCACAGGCCAGCCATGGGATTTTGATTGCAGTGTAGACGTCCCCTTAGAGCTCTCACTTGGACCTGATTCATTCTGACTCATGTTTGTTAAAAGCCCGGGGCCTTTGTAAGAGGGGGTTTCATGTTTCACAATGGAGAGAAACTAGGCTGGGACTGACCCTTGGCGCTGAGCGGGGACATTGGCAGAGAGGTGTGGGTGAGCACTGGAATGGGGTGTGTGGGAAGAAGTAGGGGTTTGGATTGAGGGGCATAGACAGAGCTGCGTGAGGTGAGGGAATTTCATAATCCAGTAGGGGTGTGTGCTGCATGCTACACAATTGTTAGCACCAGAGGAAGTGTGTGACTCTAAGACCCCCAGTGGAGGGAAGCAGAGAAGGAAAGGGTTCCCATCCCTCTCCCCGCGCCCCCCAGAATTCCCCTGGGCCTCGTACTCTGAGGTGCTGGGAGCTGTCAGGGTTTGCTGAGGGGCAGGATGCCCTTTGCAAAGGCCTTTGCCCTCAGTGCAATGGGGCGGGAGGGGCAACCAGTGCGAGAATTAAAATGCCAGAAGGAAAACAGGAAGAAAGAAGAATGTGGAAATCTCCCAAAGAACCATGTTTCATTTCCTCCAAGCGCCGGCACATTCCAGCCCACATGCGTGCCCTGGCCTGGGTTCATGTGCACAGCAATGCAAGCTGGCTTCATTGGCTATGCACAGGCCCATCCAAAATGTTAGGCCTCTTGCTTGCTTTCCCATTCCCGCTTCACCTTCCGGTGGCTGCTGCTGCCAGCTGAAGAAGGGATCCAGGTTTTGGCAGCTGGGGATGGGGAGGCAACCGCTCGCAGTTCCCCTCTTCCCCCCAAGTCCTCTCTCTGTCTTCGCTTCCCTTTGTCACATCTCTCGTGCTTCTTAAAATATCGTGGGACTGGCCCGGCGCTGCCAGCAAAGCTCTGACCCACATGGTCCCTTAGCGAAATCTCTGCTCCTCTGTAAAAATGAAAGGTGATTGGAACCAGGGCAAGAGCCAGCTAACAGTGGCATGTGAACGCCGACTCAGTGTCCACAGCCTGCTCTCCCCCACCCCCACTGGCACTCCCAGCCTGTGAAAAAACGATGTGGCCCTTTGCAATTCACACGCTTTTCAGCTTCCCAGGTGCCTCTTTGGCTTCGTCTCAGCTGGACAGAATCCAGACTGGCCCCCAGCTGAGCGGGGATCAGAACTACCCGACGGGGAGCCTTGGGGAGCCTTGTTATTGCAGACAGACAGACATGCAACCCTTCTGTCAGGTGCCAATAGCAGCAAGGGCCAGTTCCATCTGACTAGGTGTCCTGTAAAATAAACAGAAAACCCAAGAGAGGGAGAAGAGAGCTCCCTCCACTGGGCCCGCTCACCATGCGGGTTACATTTGAATAGACAGATGCTGTGAACTGTGATCCATGCTGTGGGGATTGCACCAGATTGGCCCCACATGCTCACAGTGGAGAGCATGGTCACACTTGAACATACCTGCTCTGCGTGCTGAGCTGCCAGGCACTGAAGAAGGAGTCTGTGATACCTGGAGTACAGATATTCCAGGTGTCATTATTCATGAGCATTGGCAGAGCTGTGTAGGAAGCCCTGGCGTGGAATAGCAGAGGATACTGCAGGTCAGGACTCAGGAGCGTCAGCGGAGCGGTGCGGGAGGGCAGGAGTGGCCTAGCAAAGGGAGCTGCAGGCTGGGATTGAAGGGTATTATTGCCCGAGCTGCAAATGAGTAGTAAATATAGACATGGAAAGTCTGGACTGAGGGGCGTCCGCAGAGCTGTGTAGAGGGAGCTTGCACAGCTCCTTTCCACATCAGCTCTGCCTCTAGCAAGTGCCATCCAGTCCCCTCCCTTGCAGCAGTGCGGCGAATCCAACAGGCCATTGTCCATTGTTTGGCCAGCTTTGCAAATGGGGAACGCAGGAAACACAGACATGCACAGGGGCGTCCCTTCCCCGAACCCAGCGGTGGGACGGGGCTGCTGCGTTGCGTGCCGTACTCGCCCCTAACTGATCCAGCATGTGGGAGGCTTTGAACTCCCTTATTCAGCCTTCCAAGCAGAAAAGGTTAGGAACCAGCAGCAGGCTCTCGTAACATGGAGCCTACGTCATGGGGGCACTGGAGCGGATTTCTGAGGGCCTCTGCTGGGACCAATTTTGTTCAAAGCGCGTGGCACGTTGCATTGGTTAACAGCAAACACAGCATATGAGAAGCAGGTGGCAGGCTATCTGCATGAACGCTGGGTCAAGTGTGGAGCGGGATAGTGGCGGCAGCGGCTGGGATCTGGAAGGCTTCTCTCCCTAAGAACCTGCCACCACATTTGTTAACCTATGAGATCTGGAGGCTATATGGTGCCGTGGGGATTCTGGAAACCTGGCTTCTACTCCTGGGTCTGCCACTGACCTGCTGTTTGCCCTTGGACAAATCACTTCCCCTTTGTTTTCCCTCCCACCCTTTGTTTGCCTTGTCTCTGATGGCGGAGCTGGGAGTGATGCATAGGTAAACCGAGGCCTCTGCCACAGCCTTAACGGGAGTCCAATATTTAGTAAAAAGCTCGTAAAGATGGCAGTGACCCAACCCCAGAAGATCAGCTCTGCACAGCATTGGAGTTTTGATGAAAAATGGATTAAAATAAAGAGAATTGCCAGAATTCCAAACTGGCCAGTTTTCCAAAGTGTCACCTTTGCGTCTTGCTATTGCTCAGATCCTTCCCCTGCTTTTGCTAGGGATCAGACGTGCTCTGGGCTTTGCTCCTCGTGGAGCAGTGGGTGCCCCGCACCCCTGTGACTCAAGCTGTCAGTGACTCAAGGAGGGCACCTGACAGCTGAGATGCTCAGAATTAGAGGACACTCTTGAAAATTTGGGCCTGTATTGAGGTCAGAGGTGCCACAATACCTTGGCATAAAAACCAAAAGGCAGGCTCAGGAAAAGAACCCAGGAGTCCTGCCTGTCAGTCCTCTGCTTTAACCAGGAGACCATGTTGAGTGATTCCTAGAATAGATCTGGACAGTTCACTCAGTCTCCTTCCCTGCCTCGGCCGAACCCCGTAATGCATTGTGTTATCTCCTCCAGAAAATCTAGCTCTGAAAATCCAGCTCATTAGATTTTCTGCTCAGAGTCTTTAAATGATTTTCAATTTCCTGTAGGGATAGTTTTTAATTTGCTTCTGAAGCGGGGTTGGAGGGGGAGGGGAAAGCAAGTTGAAAATTCAGCACTAAGTCCCCCTACTCCCCCCGCAGCCTAGTTTTCTTCCTTACTTTTAGAAGATCCGTGTGTGGCATCCTCCCTGCCCTAGACCCTCCCTCTTTTCCTACTTCCTGGCCATGAACTTGATTTCCTATATGAGCTTCCTCTTGCTGTAAAGAGAAGGCTCCACGAGCTCTGGAGTGCAGGCCTTGTTTCACTTACTCAGGGCTGTGCAGGGCAGGCTGCTGTGTGGAGAAATAGGACATCTGAGCCATTCGGAGCCCTTCCCATTTGCGCCTTCATCTTGAACACGCAGTGTGTGCTGACAACGGCCCTTTATCCCCAAAGCATTCGTGGTGCTTCATGTGACCCTCTCCCCTCCAGGCGTCGCATTCACTGCCATTGTTTGATATGCTAGTTCTTGTACTTTTTAAAGTTTCAAGACACCTAAGTCCTGCGCACCAGGATAAGAGAACTATTGAGAAAGCGGCTTTCGTAGCCCCCCTTCCCCGTTGGCCGCAGAGTGAATGATGGAGCTGAGACGGGGGTAATGTGGGGTAATGTGGGAAGCCCTTGGGCAGGGGTGTGTGTGGAGTGTGGCTGCTGTGTTTCTGAAGGCTGCTCTTCAGTGTATTGCTGTGTGAGATTTATCACCACACACACACACACCCTGAAACACACAAACAGGCGCCATACATGCACACGCAAACCCAAGGAGACGTTATCAGCACAGCACACTAAGTGTTGCCAAGTGTAACCCAGGAATCCTACTCTTGTCACTGGGGGTGGGGACATCCACCCACTCTGGGGCTATGCACTGTGTTTGGGATTTGACCCCCAGCGTCACTTTGCTAGCGGAGTCCATGCCTTAGAAGCTCCATAGCTGTCTCCTTTCTTCCAGGGCTTGTTTGTCCTCATTACCTTTTGACGGGGCGGGGGAGGGGGCGCCTTCCACGATTCCTGACAAATCCAGGGAATATCCAAGAGGCCTCATCTACCCTTGGCATTTCCTCCAAAGGTTTCCCACCATTGCCAACTAACTGTGGTTCAGTCATCAAGCAGGTAGGAGCTGGAGCTGAGACAGGTCCCAAGCAGCCACTGGCCCAGCAAGGCAACATGCTGATTAAAATCCCAGCCACCCCGGTGCTAAGATACCACCGTGATGGGCGCCATATAAGAACCCGTGGAGAAAAGAACCGTTCGGGTGCATCCACAAGCTAGATCGATCCAGAGAACTGCAGGTGAGGGCAGCTCGTTACCTTTGAAATGCCCTGACACCTTTAATGAAACTGGAGGGGAGCTGAGGTTTTTCAGAGAGGTGCTGAGAAAACTCTGACTTAATTGGGAGATTTAATGTTGGAAAGCTAAAGGGAATCACAGCCCAGTACTCGCTGATGGGTGGCGCAGTCCTGTGTGCATCAAACGGGAGCTGGGACAACTTGCCCTGTGACACACAGTAACCAGGGGCCCTTCTGTGCTGTCTCTGTGGGTGAGGGAGCCACATAGCCCTTCTCAGGAGGTGGAAAACACACCTCTCTGCTGCCCACGACTCCCTATGCAACAGATACACGGGCACTTTTTGAGGAGAACCAGGGACAGCCCCATTGTCCCCTTCTGTGCCACACTGATCACGTGCCCAGGCCACGGGAGAGAAGTAGCTGAACGCAGGATGTCTGCCTGGCATGGATCCTCTCTCTGCACCGGGAAAGCCTTGAGTTTGCAAAGTGGCCCCAGCACCTGACACCCTCGCGGATGTTTGCAATTCCTGGGAGAAGGCTGTAGCTCAGGTCCAACTTTATTGGCAGCTGTCTCTTCCCAGCAGTCTTGCAGCCGGAGCATCTCACAGTGCAGTGCCCCGCCTTTGGAAATTACCCCAAAACCCCTGCTCACAGCAACAAGGTTCGGTGCTGTGGGATGTCCAGCATGCACTGGTACAACTATGGCTGTGGTACCAGAATAGTTCTTTTCTCTAGGGGTTCCTGTACTGTGCCCCTCGCCATGGTCTCTGAGCACCAGAGCAGGAGGAATGTTAATCAACGTGTTGTCCAACTGCGCAGAATGATACAGCGTAACAAGAGCTGCTGTCCTCTCCTTTGAGCTACATGGAGCCCTCAGTGAAACAAGGGGCAGAATGAAGAGCCACCTTCAACAGAAGCTATTTATTCCTGCTCCCCGGTCCCAGGGAGGGAAGAAAGGGCTACAGAGGGTTTCCTGCAAAAGACAGGGTCGTTCAAAGCCAGCTGGGTGGCCAGTGGGGACAGAAGGCAGATGGGCCCTGCTCAGCTTTTTAAGTTGTTAGCGAGGAGCAGACGTGGTGCGGTGAATGTTCTTCAGTGCTTCCACCCAATTCACTTGGCCTGTGGCTGCCCCTGCCTTCGGAGTTCACTTTCTGCAGATGCGCTAGGGAAACCGACAGCAGGACTTTATGATTGTTTGCATCATGACAGCACCATAGTCCCAGAGCCCAAGGCCCCATGGTGCCCGGTGCTGTACAGATGGAACCAAGGGACAGACACTGCCCCCAGGGCACAACAGTCTCAGCAAGCTGTTGGCCTGGCTGAGGCTCAGTGATTTCTGGTCTCTAACCGGAGCCACCTGAAAGGCACCTGATTTTCATAAAGCACCGAGTACCTGCCCTCTGAAACTCAAGGCGCTTGCACGGGTGTCCAGTGGGGCTCCCAACAGCCGCCTCTGCAGGGATTTGAACCCAGGGTGCCTCAGACTGTAGAGAGTTTAAAGCTGGTGTTTAGAGCAGTCAAACTCAGCGTGACATTATACAGGCTCCTCGCCCCTGGGTGAGTGCCTCTGCACTTCTTTAATGGCTCCTCCCCTGGAGGCTTTTTATCCTCTGCAGGGAATTTGGTGTCATCTCTAAAGGGACACACACACACACACACACACACACACACACGATGGCTCTGGTGCCTTTGCATTGCTCGCCTGGCTGCTGATCAGCCTGTGACATGGTGCTGCCGGCAGCTCTCATTGCTGTCGGAAGTGTGCAGTACATGACGCTTTCCTGCTGCTGTGGAGGGGTCTATTTCCGTTCTCTCCAGCTGAGCAGCAAGAGCAGCAGCAGGAGCAGCAGCCTGAAAACCCCCCTTCACTTTCCCAAGGCTCCATCGGTGAGTGTCGGCTGTACACTGGGGGCCTGGGGGTATTTGGAATGATAACAGGAGACAGGCTGGTCTTCAGGGCTGAAGCCACCTGCTTCCCCTGGGTGCCGGGATCAGTGTGGACAGCTTATGGCTGTTGCCACATTTGGATCTCTCGGAGAGGGGCTGTTTATTTCTCTCATCCTCATTAGCAGCTTCAAAGGGCTCTAAAAGCAGCAGCACCTCCTCATCCTGCCCCCTACGCTGACAGTGCCAATGCCCCCCGGTTCAGGATCTCTGGGTGGGCCTGTGTGTGTGCATGTGTGGACTGACTCTCTGATTTCATTCACAAGGGCCGTCCTGCATGGGGAAGGGTTTTGCTCAGGTCCATCTTAGACAAGGAACACCTGAGGACACACACAGAGCACAACAATTTTCTCCCGCCCCTTTGAATAGTCAAGGGCTGGGTGTGCTAGGATGCTGTCAGATTGTACAGAGCACTCTGCCATCGCTGGGTATCCAGGCTAGCTCTATAGCCATGTGGGGATGTGCTGGGGCATTGAATCCAGCAGTCTCATAATCTCTGATCACATCTGTTCAGTTGCCCCCTCCCTCCCTCTGCAGAGATTATCAGGCACATTAAAAGCCTGTTCCCTTCCTCCTCTCTGGGTATCTCTTTCCCTTGCCTTTTCCCTAAGCTGCTTACAGGGCTGCCCAGTCCAGGGAGCTGTAGGATCTGGGGAGAAGGAACCAGCGATTGCTTTTTTCAAGCTGAGGGAGGGAAGGGGAAGGACATGGATCCCCTGCAGACATCCCACAAGGCAGGGCTTTGGGGTCTTTGGGATCTCTCCATCTCTGTGGCAGGATCATTCAGCACAGCTCTCTTCTGTGCCTCTGGGCACTATCCATTACATGCTACCAGCATGGCACATTGTGCTCTCTGATGCGGTGTGCGCACACACACATACACGTCTCTGCTTGCCATGGAAACCTTGCCATAGCAACCATGCCGGAATCCAGATTTAAATGGGCAAGGCTCGTGGGTGTGACACTCCTTCCTGGGAGCCCAGCAAACGGGCTTGATTCTTCTCTCCCTTAATCAGTCTTACACCAGTGTCACTCTTTTGTTTTACATGGTGCTAATTCTGATTTTCACCGGTGTTAATGGGAAAAGGATCAGGACTATGGTGCAGTGAGGGTCCAAAACTGCAGTGACTGCATAGGATGTGATACCCCCTTCCCTCTCCCTCTCCCTCGAGCCATCATTTCCACTGGTGCAGAGCAGATACTTCCCAGTCAGAACTCTCCACTCCCTTACCCCAGCAGGTACATTTTAGCCCCCACATATGATCTGTTAGGGGGACTATTATTCTGGCTCTAAATACCCAGACGTTGAAATCTGCCATTCCCTCACTAAGACATGACAAAGATAAACAAAAAATGCCATATTTGTGAGGCCTACTATAAAACAGTGATATTGATCAGGACAGGACTGAGTGGGCAAAGTCTGCCCAGTTACTTCCTACCCAGGAATAGTTCTTCTTTTGCTCATTCACCAGGTTTTTAATGAAAAGAAAGGGTTGCCACACTCTGTCTTCCTTTAAAACTGTGATCGCATTCTCCTGCATTTTCTTACAGGTTAATTTCTTTCGCACTGTGAGGAAGCTGGAAGTTTGGATCCACCTCTACTCAGAGCCGTAATCAAAGTTTTAATTAACATTTTTTTTATTAGTTCCAGTTTGCAACTTGGTTTTGTAATGAGGGAACAGGTCTATTGGGGCTACTGGTTTTGGGAGGGCTATTGGCCCATTATTTAAAATCAGAGACCAATTGAAATCAGCAGAGACCTTATTAAAATGACTTAAGGGCTCCTATGGAATTGCATCTGGGAAGCTGAACACATTTTAAAGAATTTAAAAAGAAAGTTTTTAAAGGAAAGTGATTTTAATCCCATGCTTATGTCGAATCTTCTGTAGTTCTCACTTACAGATGGTAGCAGGAATATATTTGTAAACTGTTTTGTTTTCAGCACTTTTCTCCTGCAAAGACTTATCTCCTGCTTCCGATTGGTGCAGGGAAAATATAGTCTTAGAAGATGCCTATTTAGGAAGATTAATCTAGACAGAATGTTGCTACATATCAGATCAGACGTGTCCCTTTGCTTGGCGGAATCACACAAGTCATTGAAAGTGTCGCTGTCCTTTCAGCACTTTCATTTAGCAGAGAAGGAACCAGAATCCATCACTCAGTCACAGGGGGGAAAATACTGTCAACTGGGGAATGATGCAAGAAAGCCCCTCGTTAGGGCAAACAGGGTCAAACTATGGACTCATTTAAATAATATCAACACCTAATATCACATCTCAAGATTTCTATAGCATTAAATCCTTCCAAAGAGCCTCACAGACTGTTCCATGCACAGAATTCATTTCATTTATTACTTGCAAGCAGCCACCTCTGGGGTGGAACATGGCAGCTGGGCATCATCCCATAGTAATTCTACATTCCATTTTAGTCCAGGATGCTCAGGAATGTGTGGGCGGTGTTCTCACTGACTTCAATGGATTGATACCAGCTGAAAATCTGACCCTGGGATTTGATGACATAAGCTATTGAGGATTTCCTGGGTTTACTAAAGTAGCCCAGAAACTGCTTGAGAGGAGCTGCTCCCGAGGGGCTGGCCAGAAAAACCTCTTATGCCACAATCATTTTCAATCAATTTGGGGTGCAGGATCTGAATGGAGCTTGGGCAAAGTTTTGCTTTGGTTCTCATTTCAGCCAGCCGGTTCCCCTCTCTGCTACCGGGGGGCCTCATTGGCTCTGGCAATTGCTCAGAGCAATTGCCAGAGCCAACAGGGCTCTGCTAACATACACCAGCTGAGGATTGGGCTCACAGTGGCCAGACCACTGAGGGTTCCCATCAAGAAATTAAGGTTTTTGTTCTGCCTGGCTCCCTTCTGACCTCCCTATTTAAACCAGACTTCTGTTCCTCTGTCTAAGTGGATGAGGGGGAGTTCACCCTCCCACCAGGGGGAGTCAGAAATGGCCAGCACCATTCCATCCCATGAAACCACCCTAAGAAATAGCCCATGTAGGCTTTAAACACTTTTGAGATCTTTTATTCTAATATTTGCCAGGCCAGCATGTGAGTGCAGAATATACTGGAGCCAAATGTTGATGCTTTGAGACAAGGCATCGCGCCACTATCATACCTCACATTACCAGTTCTTAACAAAACAGACCTGGCCAGGCCAAACTAGGGGCTTGAATCTGTTCTCATCAATGTCCATGGGAAGGACTCTCCTATGTTGTTGTACTCCAATATCCTACACATTTCTAGGGCTTACCATACTATTCCCATTCCAGAAATAGGCCAGACCTAAAACCTGGGATCCGAGCTTCTACACATTTTAGGACCCAGATCTGAAGTTTATATTTGTCCCCTAACGCTACCATGAGCTCAACCAAAATCCCACAAGCCCCCAAACTTCAGCCTAGAAGCTAAGCATCTTAGGCCATATCAACCCATGTCCACCTTAGGGTACCATCCCATTCAAGACCAGACCAGATGCTCTACTCTTTCCTCCCTGGTTTGTGCCGATGTCAGTCCCTCAGGCCAGCTTCTCCTCTTACTCATGCTGGTATGAATCCGGAGTAACTGTCCTGAAGTCAGTGGGGTTACTGCAGTGACAAAGCAGCGCACATGAGAGCAGAATCAGGCCTCTTGAGCTCAGGAGAGTTAGGAGCTGGGGAACCATAGAGCTGGGAGCCCAGCCTGACCCTGGGAACTCAGACCAAGATCCTTCCTTCACATCAGTTCTCTCTCTCTCTCTTCCCAGCCGGGAGGGTGGAAGAATGTTTGCAGTGTGCCAGCCAGATGTCTCCCTGAACGCTCCATTCCCTGAGGGCAAGCGGGACCCCACGCTGGGCATGGCCTTCCTCGCCGAACGCAAGCTCAGGCAGGACAAGAATTTCAACTTTGTGGAGGAAGGGTATGACAGCAATGAGAACTGGAGCCAGGCGGTGGTTGGGACCCGGATGGAGGGGGGCTCCGGCCAGATAGAAAACATGACAAATCCAGCTGATAATCTGGTGTTCTTAGTGCAGAGACAGACAGTGCAGGGCGGGCTTAGGGACGCTCCCCAAGGGCTGAAGTCAGACGAGCTGGGCCTCTCTGAGGAGGACGTGCGCAGCCCCCACAAGGCATCCAAGCTTAGCGGCTCCGAGAAGGAGAAAGCAGCTATCGAGGACACGGCCAAAGAGTGTGGCAAATTGGCTGGCTCCCCCTTAGAGGACAATGGCTACGCCAGCAGCTCCCTCAGCATCGACAGCCCCGACAGTAGCACTGACAGTGTCTGGGAGGCACCTGCTGCCCCCATCAAAGACCTGAGGAGCCAGCCAGCGCCTCAGGGGCCTGACGCTGATCCCAAAAACTCCTCCGACTCGGACACTGTCTTCCACCCGGTGCTGGCCGAGGCCTTCCAGAGCCTCCAGGAGAAGATGAGATTCAAGGAGCGGGAGAAGGAGAAACACCACATCCACCTGCTGATGTATCGGCGGCTGGCCCTGTTGCGCTGGATCCGCAGCCTCCAGCAGAAAGTGGTAGACCAGCAGACCCGGCTGCAGGAGAGCTTCGACACCATCCTGGACAACCGCAAAGAGCTCCTCCGGTACATCCAGCAGGGCATGGCATGCCCCAAAGCACCGGCTCACGCTGGCCTGTGAAAGACGCTCATCCCCCCGGCTGTCAGTTCAGATCTGCCCTCCCCTCCCCAAACCCTTACCCGGCTCTAACCAGTTGTTTCGTCTGAGCACAGAATCTAGGATTGGGCCCCACAGAGGTCTGCAGTCAGCTCCCAGGTTCTGCACGGGACGCTGGGGTGAGATCCTCTTGCCTCATGCACCCAGGTATTCCGTGAAGCGTGAGGACACTAGACCTGGCCAATGCCACATGGTATTTATGAGCTGACACAATGTAGCTAGAAGCACGTTCGCATCCATTTCCGCGCATGGCTCTAGCTGAGAACACAAGTGAAAAGTCCAAAACGTGCCCCAGCAGTGGCTGAGAAGTCAGGGAATGGGGGGAGAGGGGTCTTATTTGAAATGAGCCTGATTAACCCTTTCTCAACCCCACCCCGCATGCAGCAGATTCCTTTAGTACCAATCATTAACCTTTCGCCAGCTGATCAGTAGCCAGGGCCCCAGTCTCACTAGAGATCTCAGCTGAGACCCAGGGTCACTAGTTATTTCTGGGTGGAATGTTCCATCGTAACAATATCCTTAAGGATGGTCTCATCCCTTCTGTCAATCTACTGACCTCTCTCTGCATCCATCCCACCTCCCTATCTCTCTGTCTGCCCATCACAGCTGAGCTGCCTACTCAAAGATCCAGGGAGTGCCCAGAGGCCCTCAAACTTCACCCTAAATCCATAACCATTTAGTGCTTTGAAAGGGATCTGTCAGGAACAGCTCATCAGCCATGTCAATGCTGGCTCCTCTCAAGGGTCTGGGTCTCCCCAGCAGGCTCTGCAGTGCCTCCTCTAATCTCTCTCTCCTCCTCCATCTGCAACCATCTCTTCCCCCGACCCCCTTGCTAGGTGTGACTGCGCCCCCGCTTGGCCGGCCCGCACAACTCCAGCCGCCATCTGCATTGGCTGGATAGCCGTTCATCAGGGTCCCCTCTGCAGACCGCTCTGCTTGCTGCTGCTTTACCATGCCCAGTCTCACCTTGCTGCCTCTTCCAAAGAGTGTTCTCTAGACCCAGCCAGTTGGGTCTGTTGGTTACTACAGCTCTGAACAGGGCACAATTCTCTTCACAATCCAGTTCTGCTGAGGCTCATGATCTGAGACTGATCTTTGAAACCCTCCCTGTAATTCTTTGTATTAACATTTTAAATAGGAATCCTATTCCACATGGATCTGCAACATTGGGAAGGTTAAGAACTGTCCTCCAAAATACCTTCTTAGCCTGGAGCTTGAATCTAGACATGAAAATTGCCATTAAAATCAGAGATGGGAGAACTCCACCGGCCATGGTTAGAATCCACTGGAAAATCATGACCTCTGCCCTAAGGTCTGAATTCAAAGCTTTTAGGTTGAAGGTTTAATTTGGGTTCTAGCCTGCAGAATCTTCCCTCCCCTCATTGCTCTAAAAGCCATGGTAAGAACTGCTGGGAAAAGAGAATCTTTATTCATAGATTTCATGGCCAGAAGGGACCATTGTAAATCACCCAGTTCTAGCCTGATCTGATGAATTGCAGATGTCAAAGGTCCCGTGCAATCAGGTTATGGTTTGCATTGCACAGGGTGCCAGTTTCTTATGGAACTTTTTACTCCACCTCCAGACCATCTACTACATTTCCCATGAAAAGCAACACTTACAATGGGGCGGGGGGAAGACGTTTCAAAGAGCCCAAATCAAACTCTGAACCCTGAAGCTCATGGAAACGTGAACCCTCTGCTGGATTTTCCCTTCTCTAGCTCACATTGTAGGGCATAAATCAGAGGATTGAGATGCCAGATCAGGCTGTTCTATTGGTGGAACATAACATTGCAAGTGGTGCATGCTGCTCCCACATGTTCATTGCTGCGATGGGAATGAGCTTCCAACTATCCTGTGTGCGTTTTGTGTTGACAGCCAATGCCTTGTAAGAAACAGATGGTGCATGTCCAGCAAGCTCTGGAAGAATCAATGGGTTGCATATGCTTGAGGATTGTAATCTGTAGCAATGTGTGAGGTGCTCTCGGAGAGTAAAAGTCCATCTGGTAACAAAGGCCTTTGGTTCTGCAAAGCATTTCAGCTCATGCTTGAGTTCTTCCCCATTTGGCAATGCACTTAAGCCCATGCTTACCTTAAGCATGTGCTCAGATTGTAGCTTTTAAGGCCATCTGACCTCCTTCACAGCATGGCCAGATAATTTCACCCAGGGATTCCTGCAATAAGCCCGGAACTTCTGTTTGAGCTAGAAAGATGTCCAGTCTTGACTTAAAGGGGCTTAATTCCCACTGACGTGTAGTTACGCATGAGTTTAACTGCTTTGCTGATTTGAGATGGGCTAATGAATTGGGGTCAAAGAGAGAGACTCATACTACTAAGAATTGACCCCAAAATGCTTTAAAATAGGTTCAAGTTTCATTTGACTCTAATACTGAATCTGAAAAAAATATTATAATACATTGATTTAGATTTTTTTACACACAAACACACACACACCTCTATCTACCTACAGTATATACTTAAAAACTAGGTGCCAAATCAGAAACATTCCCTAGTAATAATTTTCTCAAAGCTGTGCTGTTCATGTTCTATTAATTTATTACTGTAAAGCAAAGCGAATAACTTTTCTAATCCATTTTTCCAATGAGAAATGCACATACAGAGTATAAGAAATATGAGAGAGATTAAAAAGAGACTGTTGTGTTTATTTGGTATGTTTTCTTAAAAGTGAATTTGCTCCATTTTCTATTATTCTATTTATTGTACTGTACTAGGGGAAGCAGTGTGGTTTAGTGGCAAGAGCAGAAGCCTAAGGGTCAAGAGACCTGGATTCTGTTCACACATCTGCCACTGACCTGCTGAGTGACATTGGGCATGGCACTTCACCTCTCTGTGCCTCAGTTTCCCCATCTACAAAATGGGAGTAATGGTACTTAACCCGATAGAGTGCTCTGAAATGGACAGATAGATGAAAATTGCTATATAAGAACTACGTATTATTATTATATTATATTTCATACTTGCTGCACCTTCACAAAGCTGCAGTTGACGCCTGCAATAACTTCCATTTTGCACCATGTTTCTTCCTATCTTCCAGTAAGCAGAAGTGAGGACATGGTCCCATAGCCCTCATTTACTTTTGTAGTGCCAGGAAAGTCAGCAAGACTAGGCATGTGACTGAGGCTTGCTTGTGGGAGAAGGGGTTGTAGCATTCAAAAGGATGATGCAGACCCTGCAATCTTTATGCATATTTAGGCTCTTCAGCCAGAGCCACCCAGACGGTGGGGCAAGTGGGGCAATTTGCCCCAGGCCCCGGGCACCACAGGGACCCCCATGAGAACACGTTACTATAGTATTGCAACTTTTTTATAGAAGGGCCCCCCGAAATTGCTTTGCCCCAGGCCCCCTGAATCCTCTGGGCGGCACTCTCTTCAGCACCTAATACAACAGGGCCCCAATTCTTGACTGGGACCTCTAGGTGCTACCACGATATAAATTAATAATAAGGGAGTCAGTGGGGACTGCAGGGCCAGGTCCTGTAGACTGCAGGGAAGCCCTATTGCTGCCATAATGAAACACCTGTAGCCTGAGTTTTGACCCTGAAAGGATGGAAAAGGTGAGCTAAAATGGGAGATTTTCTTTAAGAATCAGTTTTTAAAGAGACAGCATTCAAAGTGCAAGAAAGCGACCAAATCTTGTCCTGGCATCACAAGAAAACCTGCAACAGATTTCTCGCCATCTGCATTCTGGCCAGGAGGACTCCAGCCTCTCTGTGAGGAGAAGTACCTTGCTGCTCAAAGGGCATCACTGCTTTCATGTTTTCTGCTATTCTAGGGCCTGGTGGATGTTGTCTATATCACTGACATGATAGATCATGGCATATTATACATATTAATAAAGTTTGAAGATAAAAAAAACAGATCCCACAAAGTACTCCTGTAATACTCTGGCTTTCGTATTGTGCATGATATTTTCATCCTGCTCCTGTCACATGAGGGTTAGAACACCTGCGGCCTGCTTTTACCTCACTGGGTAGAACTGACGGAAGGCCATATTCATTGTTGCAATGGATGTTCCAGCCTTCACCTGCATTTAGTTCACGTGTCTGGAGACAGAGCTGTATGAAAGAGCATCTTGAGAGCTGGGGAAGTGAGTGTACAGCACTGGGTCCTGGAGTGGTGTTGCAGTGGTAGCATAAATGTCTCTGGACTGGAGGAGAATCAAGGTCACAACTTGAGGGTAGAACAGATGTAGAGGGTGTTATGTACTCAGCATCGTGCCGCTCTCCAAAGTGACGTCCTTCTGGTCAATGCTCAAAGCATCATCAGTGGGCAGCCTGGTAACCTTCTCCTCCAGCCCAGGCTGTGACATGGGGCTTTTGATGACTTAGATAAAATCAGAGCCAACCCTAGTCAATATGGGTCCAATAAATATTGATATTGCCCTCGGCATCTGCCAATATCCATTCATTATCCCCATTTCCCAAATGACAAATGGATGCCTCGAGAGATGAAATGACTTATACCTAAGCTCACGTACAGATTCAGTGGCCGATCCAGGAAGAGAAGCCAAAAGTCCTGACTTAAATCCCCTCTTCTAACGCTAGACCATGACGCCTTTCACTTGGGTTTCTGGTGAGGATGGTTCACCCTAGCTCTTTCTATGGCCCTACAACAGGGTCTGTTCCCTGCCCTAGCCCTGCTCGCTGCTAAGCATGGGAGGGCTTTAGAGCTCTTGAGGTTCCTGACTGGACTGGTGGTGTAGAACTCAAGCCCCCCCATGCTTCCATAATACCCCATCAATGGTGCCTGGGATTCCCCACTTCCTGGTGTTTATGCATCACTCACCTCTCCTGCTGGTGGCTCATTTTGGGGTAGTTGCTGCTTTCCTCTCTCTATCCCTCACCCAAGGCAAGCTAGGAAAACTCCCAGAAATGCACTAGCTGTCATGTCCAATTGCGTAAACTGCAGGACAAAACATGGCAAGCAGAGTGCAGAGCATGACAGAGAGTGACTAAAGCTTGCCCTGTCAGATCAGCTTATCGTAGCCAATTACAGATAGCAGGAGCTGCTGTTCCAGAAACCTCAAGTTTCATGACTCATGTCAGGAAATTCGTAGTTAGGTGGGTTTTCAAGCAAGAGTGAGAGTTGGGCCCTGTGACAATGTGGCATATCTCACGTGGCAGCGGGATACATGACCTGACAAGGTCTAGCCATGCAACAATGCGACACGTCATGTGACAGCATGGCTCATGACCTGAGATGGTCCAGCTATGAGACAATGCAGCCCAGACCACATGACAACACGGTACAGTGCCTGAGATGGGCCAATCGCACAAGAACGTAGCATACGATCTGAGAAAGTCTGGCTGTGTTACAGCATTTGCCCATGGTCAGATGGAGTCCAAGGAGGAACAAGAAAAGATTCAGGCTGAGGCCTGGTCCACACTGGCGATCTGCTCTGGTTTCAGACTACAATACCTGTCCAGTGCTGTACATGCATCACCGTGAACCCTCCTGCTTGCAACTGGGATGAGCTGCCCTGGGTCTCCCATGGTGTACACAAGGGGGTTCATCTATTAGCCTGGCTGGTGGCTGTGGGTCAAAATGTCTGGAACTGAGGCCAGTGCAGACAAGATTTAACACTCCCTGAAGGCCATGTCCTTTTGGAGGAACCATGTTGCGTAGCATCTTCAACTCCAACGTTTTCCCACCTTCCAAAGACAAAAGCTGCCACAGGGTTGGGTGCAAAATGATTAAAAAGCTAGCGTTATCCAGCTGAACTTCTCACAGGGCTGACGGGGGAGACAGAGTGTTTTACCAACAGGGACCTGCTCTGCACCCAGGCCATCTGATGTGTTTGGGAACCTCTGTGAAAATCAATTGGTTGATCTTGATTCATTTCTAGAAGACAAGGGCCCATCTTACAAAACCACCACGATATTGCCCCCTCTGGCCATCGGCACATTCAGAAGAGAAGCCAAGGACTACCTCTATCTGGGGCTGAGCTCACCACTAGGCGGAGTCATTCCAAGTCATCCTGGGGGAAGCAGATATTGCTGATGCTTAGGTGTATCTATTCTGTGGCCGAAGAGGTGGAGTTCAGCCTCCAGGGCTGGTATAATGGCAATACCAACAGGATGAAATGCTGACATGGGGCTAAACCAGAAGCCCAGGATCCCTGCTCCATGCCGCCAGCCCCCAAAGTAGCACTCCAGACATTACAGGTATATCTCTGAAACCAAGTCCAGCAATCAGTCTGCCTCCCTCCCTAACTGGCCCTACCATCAGCTGGTGGAGAATTGAGCTATAAACACCTGCATAGAAAGGCCCAGAGTTGTAGGAATCCCTCTCGGCGATCCTCCCGATTTGCATGTACAAATGTGCACGTGCAATCCCCGTGACGGCACGTGTAGAGTGCCAGCTGGACTGCTCAGTGCCCAGCGGCACACACGGCATCCGTGACGTCACAGACACAGTGACACTTGTAAAACATTGGCGGCCATTTCACTTTTAAAAATCAAAGACAGAGGCTGCTCCTCACCTCCCAAGCGTGAGCAAAATGGAGCCGGCGCTAACTTCTGTGCTGTTCCATGGCCTGGTATGGTTGCATTATTTACTCTCCTAAACCAGGATGACTGGATTCCCTGAGCTCCCCAGTCCCACCTGCCCTTCAGCTGTTGGTTAATAAGGAGAGATGGGAGGTTTGCTACAGGCAGATGGGTGGCAGATAAAACACCTGAGTATTGACCTAAAGGTGACTTTGCCTAGGGCACTGCAGGGATTAAATAGAGATAAAAAGGGAAGCCATACCAGGCCTTTGAACCTTCCCTCACCTTTCCCCCCTTGCCTTTACAGCCCTGACAACCTGTGGGAATTCAAAGCTGCCATGGCCACTTTTAAAACCAATACGCGCACACAAACCTAGGCTCTGTTGGGAACCCAGGGACAGGCATCTCAGGCGGAGTGGCTTTGTTTTTTTATCCCCAGGTTCACCGCTTGGCGGGGGCTCTCAGGAATTTTGTCCCTCAACATCTGCCAATTTATTAGGAATTGTGTGTGCTCCAACTTTATTTGTCTAAGGAAGGAACATTTTCCATTTTGGCTTTGGCTCTAATTCCAAGCCTGCCTGCCTGCCTGTGGTACATTCACTCAGACAGGGGCTCGGCAGGATTAAGAGAACATTAGACCCTGGGCTGTCTGCTGTCTTGAACTGCAGAGAGAGAGAGTGATTCTCTGTTTATCTTGGTTGAGTGTTTTATATAAATAATTATTTCCAAGGTAAATATTGTGAAAATCCAGATTATTTGCTCAAGAAATGAAGGAATAACTCAGGGAGCAGATCAAAGGGTAGATCTGCTCCGTAAACAAGAGGCTTCCTTCTCGGTTATTGTGAAGTTCTCTCTGCTTAGTGCTGATTTTTAGAGAGCCAGTTTTGATTTGCAAAATCAACCTCATACAGAGTTTCCAACTCCCTTTAAATACCCAAACAAGATTTGCAAATTAATGAAAACCGCTTTCAACTGCAGGGGGGAAAAAACCTGACTGCAAGCCAACTTCGGAGTCCACCACAGCTCCCTTACTATTTCCAAGATACTCAGCTTTAGGGAGATTATCACTTTGCAAAACAAATTCCCTTCGTGCCTGTCTTTACAATCAGTGGCCTCCATTATCAGCCACGCCCAGCCTGCTCTTTTCAGCCTCTCACTGTCCCTCCTTTAAGATCACTATCATTGCTGCCTTTGCCCTATTGCTAACCTTTGATCTGCAGGGCAGACTGGTGACCTCCCTTCTTTCACATGGGCAACATCAATCTTGCTCCCAGCAGGATAAATACAGCAGGCAGTGGGCCAGAACCTCACCTGGCGTAAAGGGGAGCTGATTGACACCAGCTGAGGATCTGGTCCAGGGCTCTGTCTGTCTGCCCTTGTCCCCGGAGAGGCAACGAACCCAGCGAGTTCTCCTTGCCATGCCTGGGTATGGGAATTGAATTCCCCATCTTTCCTGCACCTGCTGTTTAGAATCATCTCCACGGTGGGGTTTTTAGTTTGTTTCTTTTTAAATCACACAGCAAACGTAATCCCATCTGATGCAGCTCTGACCTGCACTGTGGGCACTGGAAAATAAATACAGAGGGGACGGGAGGCTGGTCCTCTAGTTAGGAGTCTTGGGTTCAAATCTCTGTTCCAAAGCAGAGTCCTTCAGTCACTTAGTTTCTCTGTGTCTTCATTTCCCAACGATAAAACGAGGATCGTTGCCCTGGCCTGCTTGACAGCAGTGTTCTGAGGAGGAACACACCGAAGATTGGGAGGGAGTCGCATACTCCGGTGTCATGGGCCATGGAAGTACCATGGAGAGACGAGCACAAAATGAAGAGGCAGTGCACAAATGAGAAGGTGAACCGGGAATGACCAACTGGCAAGGAGACCTGTCTTTCTTCTCCGCCACCCTCCAAATTCTTATAACACGTGTTCTGACCCAATCCCACCAGCATTCCGCACAGGGAGGGATCGCAGGGATGGTCCCTTGGTGATAAAACATACGTGATGATCCCTTAAAGATTAGCTTAAATAACAGCACCTTTCATGTCAAAAGGATCTCAAAGTGTTTACACACTATGGGCTGGAGTCTGATATTGTGTATGCTTGGCGTAACGCCACTGACTTTTGCAGAGGTGCTCCTTGTTTAGGGCCTGATCCAAAGTCCATTGCAGTTAATGGGGTTTGAACTTCCACTAATGCAAGTGGGAGCAGAATTAAGATACATGTCCACTGACACCCACCAAACTCATTTCACCCACCAGTGATCAAAGGCTCATGACCCTGGGCCACTCTGGGTGGATTCTGAGCAGCCCTCTGGAGGTGAAAGGCTCCGGCACCAGATAATTCCCAGAGCCCAGGTATTTTCCCTTCCTGAGGCAACCATGGGACTCACAGCTCCCACTCTGGAGAGGGAGCCAGTGAACCTAACTAGGGCCTGCAAACAAGTCACCCTGCAAGATGATCTCATCCCCTTCCAGGGTCCATGTGCCTCCCTGCTAGACGCACCTGCTGCAGCTTGGGAGGTCTCTGGAGGATGCCAAAGCAGAAAGAGGCTCTCTTTATGCCTGGTGCCGCAGGCAGGGCTCAGCCGTGCTGCCTAAGGGCATCTGGACAGTGGAGTTAAGAGCCCTCTTTGTGCAGCCCTCCCATTATCTCTCCATGAGCGGTGTTGATCGCGCAGTCCCCTTCCCTGGACGGCAGAAATCACACCCACTCGGCATGACGGCTGCACCACTGCTTGTGTGCCAGGCTGAACCTGGGCTCCAAGCTGATGTGTGGGGTTAAAACCAAAAAGCGGATGTTGGTGGTGGTCAGGGCTGGAGCATGGGGGAGTGGGGAGAGCAGGTACAAGGAGCCTTGCATGGGACCCTCCTTTCAGGGTGAGAGTCACCCCTGTGCAGAGGGGACAGCACAAGGCCACTGCAGTCCCACATCAGCCCAAGCACAAGGATCGGGGACTTTTCACCAAAGCCAAAACATTTTGCAAAGATTCACCAGTTTTTGTGGTCCAGGGGCTGTCTGGTCACTTCAGAGAAGAGCAAGAGAGGGGAGCATCCTGCATTGAAACCTGAGCTTTTCGATCCAGAACCAGCCATTCTGCAAAATGTTGGCAAGGTTTAGGGTTTGTTCCAGTGCGAAATGAAAACAAATTTCGTAACCTCCCAAGCTGTTGTGAAGCAGAGTTGTTGCCCTGCAGACAGCTCTCAGTTAATTATTAAGAAGCAGTTTCTACTTGCTGTCTCCCGGCAAGAGAAAATGCTTCTTACCCAACCCAGAATCATTTTCATACAGCCCTGGGCTAGGCATGATTGACCCTTGTGGAGAGGTCAAGGGCCAGAACCAGAGACAGCTCACGAGTGCCCGGACTCCAGACAGCCACGGCTCAGAACTTCACACAGCCTGGCGGCTTGCTGCAATATTCTTGCAATGTTCTCACTGCAGGCAGTACAGATTTTGCAGGCTGTAGGACTCGTCTGAGCTGCATTCCTGAGAGAACCTGCACTTAAAGGCACTTAATCTTCTTGCTGCCCTAAACCAATATTTTGCCCAAGGTGTCCTGCTTTTTCTCCAGAGCAGAGACTGCCCTTTGTGGCATGGCGCCACCTTGTGGCCAGCGCATATATCTAAAAAGAAGCAGTAAGAGCAAGAGAGAGAGTTGCAGAAACAGACAGTTGAGGGGTCCTCTGGGCCATGCCGAAGTGGGTATCATCCATTATGGTGCTGAATTGTTAAATTAAAGCATTCATCTGAAACTGGAGGCTTCATGATTCCTTAAGCCTTCTACACCCCTTTGCCTGCCTGAGAGCAGTAAGGCGTTTTCTTAAAAGAACAACCACTCTGCTGCACCGGGTTTGGTTTTATCTGTGGAATGATGAATTATATACCAGGGGCAATCAGACAAAATGGCAGGCCCTCCGCAGAAGCCCCTTGGCATCATGAATGTTTCATGAGGAACCATCTATGACAGGAACAAGAAACCTGTTCTGGTGTTGCAAGCTGCGCCCCTGTAAGACTCAGGCCTTTGAAGGCAATCCTGCAACTTGACGGTGCCTGTATATCTCATTTGGCGATGGTGACCTCTGTTAAAGTTAAACAGAAACAAAAAAGCACTCTGAGCAATTTTGTACCAGCCAAGGCAGACAGGAGGCTGACATTTCAGCTTATTAGGGTTGCAAATATTGTGTTAGTGATTCAAGCAAAATAGCTCAGCCCTCTTGCTATCCCAGCATTGCCCTGGTATTTGGCTGTAACAGGACTCATTATGATTTACATCTTTTGGGCTCTGGTTCTCACTCCCCTCTATCTTGTATTGGTTTTAGACCCATTGCAGTAGCTGTATAAAAACACACTCCCCTCTGCCTGCAGCTGAACAGGAAAATTCCAGAAGCTGCTGCGTGCGATACAGACCAGAGAGCAGGTTGCAGGCAGATTGTGGGACTATCAGGATCTTGTTTCGTACTTGCCATGCCTGTGTTCCTAAAATGTCAGGCCATGGTTTGAAAGTCTCAGTTCACAGTCAGGCAACATGGCACATTTTCACACTGCAGAATGCCTCTAAATATAGACACTCACATGCCAGCATGTACACATGCCCCTGACACACACGATCACTCAAGTCACACTTAAAAGGCACACACCAAACATACACAGTAACATGCACACATAGAGGTACACAAACATATTACTTCATGTATGTATATGCACAGATCTACATGTACTCTCCCCTCCAAAGACAGATCCCACATGTATACAAACACACACGTGTGTAGGTTGCACTCTCACACACACATGCAACTGACATTAGCTCCTTAATTTTGAGGTTTCTTTTTTGAAACTGTTTCCCTCTTGTCTCTTTTTCAGCAGCACCATGATGGGCAAGATACCGAGTGTTTAACTATGCCATAGTATCTGATGAAAACACAGTTTGAGACTGCCTTCTTTAATGATTCCGTTTGAAATGTAGTTGCTTCCACACATCTCCCTTCAGGGTAGAATATTAAGCAAGAGCAACTCGGCTGGAAATTCAGATTGTTTTCGTGTCTGTTTTCATTTACATTTTAATGATAGAGAAATCTTATAAATCGGGCTCTTTGCCGCACGGCTCCTTGGAAAAAAAAGAAAAGCAACAGCCCGGTCCCTCCCTCCCCCCAAAACTCCTATAGGTGCAGAGGATTTTCCATTCACTTTTTGGGTAGAGATGGGCCGGGAAATTGTGTGTGTTCCCTTTATGATTTCTTAAAATGGATGGAACATGCAGATGTCAGATCCGCAGGGGCTGCAAACAGATGGGTTTCACTAAGGTCAAAGGAGCTAGCTGATTTAGCTGATTTACACCAGCTAAGGATGTGGCCTTTCTTGTTTTGTTTTCAATGGAAACAAGAATATAAATAAAGAATTTCGCCAGAATTAGTGACATTCCTTCCCCATTGTTTAGGCAGAGCAGCTGGAGTGGTTACGATGATTTCTATGACAGTAGCAGCTAGAGACTCCACTGTGCTAGGCACTGCACAAACATATAGTCAGAGACAGCTCCAGCTCTGAAGAGCCTGGGAGAAGACACAGTCACAGAGAGATTAAGTGACTTGGCTCAGGTCACACAGAACCAGGGATTGAATGCAGGGTCTCCCAATACAATCCGGTGCCCCATCCACTGAACCATACTGCCTCTCCATGCCTTAGTGTTTGTGGTGGCTCCATGGTCAATGGTTCCCCCTTTGCTAATTATATCAATAATCATTTTGGAATGTTATTACTGCTGGCATTAAGGTGCCCATCTCCATGGTATCTGATTTAGCACAGATCTGAAGACTCTGAAAGCACCGTTGGATCCAAACCCAGTTTCTCAAATCCAAGTCCCTTTGAACGTTTTATCTTGGGAGAAGCGGCAGATTCCAACCTCTGGATCCATAGTCAGCCTGCTGGCCTGATACCAGGGTAGATCCAAACCTACAAGGGACCCCAAAAAAATTTCTGGTTCAAAGTTCTCATGTGACCAGAATCTTGTGAGAATACTTTTGGCTCAAGGTGGTGATAGGGAGAGAGAAAGAGAGAACACTTTAACCAAACAGCACCATTCTCTGCTCCCATTTTGGAGGATGACCTAGGGTGTTTAATGGCCGGGAACACATCTATTCAACCAATGCATACATATTAGATCCACTCAGCTCCTTGGAAGGACTGCATTTATTGCCATCTTTTCCAGAGTGTCCTTAGGCTGAGAATGGAGTGGGATTCAGTTCCTGTTGCAGCAAAGCAACTTAGATTTGACTGCAAATTGTAGCCGGACTCTTGCTTGTGCCTAAACAAAGCAGATCAAGGGCGGGTTCTCCTAAGGTGTCCATCAATGGCCACTAAGGGCTTCCCCTTCTTGGTTCCTGATCTTGAGACATGCAGAGAAGTTGCAACTCCCCCGTGGTCCAGGGAATTGTGGGTGCCTAGCACTTTTAAGATTCCAGCTCCTGGTCTTTAGGCTGGATACAGGAATCCAGACCTTCTCGAGAAGAGAGATGGGAGTAAAGATCACTAGAAAAGAAGCAGTAAAACTCTGTGTTATTCTTTTGTCATCAAGGCTGACGGAGCTGCAAAGAGTGCCACAAGGCCCGTTGTACATCATCATTATTTCATAGCACAGTCTCTGTATGCTCTGGTAGCTGCCTTGCCGGAGGGAATGCCTCCGTGGCTTTAAGATCCGAGTTGAAGTACCTGGACCCCTGGAACAAGAGGTTCAGCTCCCAGCAAAGTCCAAGGCTGCACTTCATTCCACCCAGGGGATAATCATCCCTCATTTACTATGAACGAGTGTTTCATCTGGTATCTTAGAGACCATGGCTCTGCATGGACATTCAACACTTGGTGAATTACACCTCCAAACTTAGTTTTCTAATTAGCCTGGTCATGGATGCACCCTCATGGCACCTTCTGGTAGGAATGGAGAGATGAGCCCGATGTCCTTATCCCTCCACTGGTCCCAAGCTCGCTGTGGGATGATTGGCTGTGCCTTCCACCCCAGAGCTGGCTGCATCAGGATGCTGGTGCTTCATCTAGTTTGCAAAGTGCATTGGGATCCTTCAGTAAGACAGAACATAGCATTGGTGTGTCACTTTTGAGACCCTGTATTACACTGTGAAATGCTGCAACACAAAACTACAGTGAAAGTGGCCTTGCAAACTCTGGAACCAGAGAACAGCAGCAGAGTCCCCCCCAAGGAACTCAGCAAGACTTGCCCCAACCCTTCCCCTTTGGTTCCCGAAGGTTTGCACTGCAGTTATTTATTGAATGTGTTTGCCTTACCTGCTTCTTCTGGCAGGCACCTCGGGAATCATTCATGTACATTTGAGATCTATCCTCCTAGCTGTCCTGGCTACCCAGGCTCCTCTAGGGGCAGGATGGTTTGCAATGTACATTCCAGGGTTGGAATTTGGGTGCTGAACTTTGCATGCCCCTGTTGCGACATTAGTTCTAACATAATACCAGGCCAGGAGTCTTAGCCGGTACACAAGGCCCTTTCTTTCTTTGACACAGTTGTGGGGCAGCCTCACAGGGTTCCACATTTGGATCTGATTTGGGTCAGATCAGCAACCAAACTTTGGACCAGCAAGGTTTGGTTGCTGATCTGAACTTCCAGGGCCAAACTCTGACCTGGTGTATGTGAGGGCAGCCCCATTGATTGTAAAACCAGGCTGAACATGTCACAAAATCAGCGTTCTAGACATCCTCAACCCTGGATGGAAATGCAACAAAGGCAGCCTCTCTCCCAGTGATTTGCTTGGTCTAGGGCTAGAACCTGGTAGTGCAAAAGGAGCCATGGACCTGAAGACAGAGTGGTTCAGACTAGAAAGCTGGGTGAAGGTTGGGGAAGGGAGTGGGAGTAACATTTTTTTTTTTTAATCTACAGGTGGATTCAAACCAAATGCCAGCTCTAAACATCCCCCAACCATGGCCACGTTGAAAACTTGGATTTGTATTTTCCTTCTTAGGCTAATCTCTAAATTTCTCCAATCTGCCCTAATTACACTTCCAGATGTAAGGAGCAGGGACGGGGAGAGCCGCTTCTGGTTCTTACCCAGGGTCTGAAGTCACATTTTTGCATTAGAGCAGAAATTATATAGCGACAGAGGGAGAAGAAAAACCCACCGAGGGCTCCGATCATTTTCTTTTGCCTTTAAAAAGTCTTGTTACATAACCCAGTTCGAGTCCTAAATTGGAAGTGACAATATCCATATTCTTAATGGATGCTGGCCGAATGGACAATGGTGTCAGGGAAGAGTGGTGATGCCGCATTTGAGATGGAGAGCACTGGGGCACTTTCTGGGTCATGCCAAAGCCCAGACAGAGTGGTTCTGATCGCTGGATGGGTTCTTTCATCTCAGCAGCTGCAGGAGGGTTTTTTCTTAAGCCATTCAAAAACTTTCCAACCCTTTGCTCAGGCGGAGCGGGGAGTTCCAATCTGATTTTCTGTCTCCTTTGTTTTCTCTGGGGCAATGAGAAGAGGGAAATGCAAGAGAAAAACAAACAAAATAAACAACCCCGTTGAAGCCAGCATATAATATGGAGATGTACAGAGAAAGAGAAAGTTTTTTTTAAAATGCATGGAAAAGAGGAGTACAAAGACGACTTAAGAGAAGCCAGTAGCACTGGGCTGAGTCTGTTTGGTGTTGATACTGTGTAGAATTAAGTCACACTGGTCTTACTTGTGGCCAGAGGGTAAGAAAAGGGCTCCCAGTGGAGAGAACCCAGACTGGTGCTAGCGATTCTGAGCTTGGATTGATAACCTAACACAAGGAGGGGGCTGGGGGAGGCTCTGCCTGATTCCGCTCTAGGCCGACAAGCCTGCATTTATCCCAGTGATAGCAGCCAAGCCAGAGCTGCAGGCCTTGGGGGGGAAAAAGGCTTAAAAAACCATCTTTCATTCATCAGGCAGCTGAGACTGAGAGGGAGGAGCAGGGGAGACCAAATAAATGGAGAGCAAACAGAGTTGGTGAAAATGTGCAGTGGGGTCTGCTTCCTCCAGACCTAGAGTCACCCACTAATTATTCCCCCCAAAATGCCCCCTCTCCATATACTGCTGTTACCAAAAACCTCCCTCGGGCAAGAATCCAAGAGCCCCAGAAAAAAACAGGAGAGGGATGCACTCTCAGCTACTATTCACAGAAGCTGTGGACCAGAAGGTGCTTTGAAATCCAGGGAAGAATTCCAGCCCCGCAACAAACTTATGAGTATCCCCTGGTAACTGCCTGAGAGGGGATGTAGACAGAATACTCATAACAACGATGACGACATTTGAGCTAATATTTTACAAACCCTCCCCCCTCTGCACACACTGTAGCTCTCAGACAACTAATGCACAATCCATCGGGCGCCTGGCTTTGTTAGGAGCAGCCTCCTATTCAATCTGACCTTGCTGCAAAATCCCCTGTCCTCTTTGCCCAGCAGCCCCTCAAAATCAAGCACCTCTTATATCAACTTGCTTGCAATGAGGAGCAGGTTGGGTCAGCAACATGGACTCCTCCGAGTCAGAGCTCTGCTTGAAGAGAGACGCAGAATGCTTGGTTTAGGGACGGGCCATGTGAGGAGGATCAGATTCTGGGCCCCGTTTCACTACCTTGGATTTTAATTGCAGCCCAAGGTGGGGCCTTTGACTCGGAACTCTGCCCACACTGCATTAAGGGGAAGTACTGTAGCTCCATGCCACTCAGTGGAATGGCACAGATAGAAAACCAGGCCCCCAAACACATCTTGTGTCCAGTTCCAAAGTGATGCCTTTGGGCCAATTAAGAATGGCTTTTCTGCTGCAACCAGGATTACTTAATCCAAGACAGCTGGTAAAACCTGTTCTGGGAGGAACAAATCATGGGTAACCACATGGTCCAGCCTGGCTATCATTTCCATCACACATCTGCCACAGCAATAGAACTCAGATCTTCCTGTTCTGAAAGATGGTACCTCTGCCAGCACTGTAAGGGAATCTCCTTTCATTCTTGGCAGTACAGGGGCTATATTCTTCATGTCAAGGAAGGTAGAGAGGCAGTAATTACTCCTGTTGTGGGGCATCAAAGGGACTGAACCTGGGAACTTCAACACACTCCTTTCCCACTTGACCTACTGGATAAATCTCCTTGTTGCTAGAAATAGCAGGCTCTTAGCTTCTTACACAGAGCAGCCAATAGAGGAGGACACAGCCCACCTAGGTGACTCCTGTGAAGAGCCATCCAAAGCTGAGATGCCTGCCCCGAGTGCAAAAGAATCTGCTCCACTTTGGCTAAGGAAAGAAAATTTTGCAAGAACAGATGGCTCCAGGAGTTTTCTTCCTTCTGCACTGGGTAAATTCTTGCATGTGAGAATGTCTGTCATGGGAATGAGTGTGGCTGGACAGCAAATGGGAACCTCGCAGAAAAGGGAAGGGGGTGGGGGGAAGAAGGCTCATTAGTCAATTCTCGTCAAGCAAGTAATGCAATGCGACAGCAAAAGGCTGCTGAGTACTGCCCAAGATGGGCTGTGCAATGCTCCCTCGCAGAAAGAAACCTGTCATGCGGAAAAAATCCTACCTGACAGCAAAATGGAGGCAGGCGGGGAGAGGAAAAATCGGTCTGCAGGGAAGTTTATGGGTCTATAGCCCTCCTGCACTTGGTAAAATCAGGACAGGGAAGGGGAAAGAACAATGTACTGCAGACAACACTTTTGCCCTACATCCTGAAGGAGGCAGTGTTGTGTTAGTGGTTAGAGAAGGAGACTGTCAAAAAAGGTGACCTGTTTGCAGCTCTGGAAGTGACTGTGGTCTAGTGGTTAGAGTAGGAGACTGCCTTCCTGGGTTGTCATTCTAGTTCTGGAGGACTGGGAGTCCATAATCCTGAGCTCCTAGATTTATAGTTTTTAAGGCCAGAAAGGACCATTATGGTAATCTAGTCCGATTCGTCCTTAGCACAGGCCAGAGAACCTCACCCAATAATTTCTGCACCAAGCCTGTGACTTCTGTCTGAAAGAGATCCATTGTCCTTAGATTTGAAAATGAGTCCTTGGGCAAGTCACTTAACTTTGCTGTGTCCCACCTTTCCCAGGTTTAAATTGCGGGTCACCATTACAGCTGGTTGCATATCAAGAGACTTGGCCTGCAAATACTTTCACTACTGAAGACATCCAATTCGCGCTGGGGGGTCACCGATATCAAGGGCATTTCTGAAACCTGCTGCAGATTTGGCAAAATGTTCACAGAGCCCAAAAGCAGAGCGAATTTTACTACAAACAGTGATTTGCACCTGAGAGCAGCATTCGCCGTGACTTATTCTTGAGCCATCAGGTCAGAACACACGATTTAGGCAGCCAATCACACAGCAGGAATAATGAGTAGTCAAAGCAAAACACCCTATAGCCTGGAAATCCTTGCTTCAGACTGTTTAGCCCATGGTTACAGATAACAAACCCGTTCCAAGAAAAGAGTGTTGTTTTGTGAGTCATTTGCAAAGTAATAATGTTCCATGGGGCTGCTGGGGTTGGGGGAGAGAGAATGAATTGATGATTAAAAGCCTAAAGGTGAAAGGGGTTAGAAAAAGCGCAGATGGTTTCTCTGATTCTCCCGCACACAGTTCAAGCTTCTTCTCCTGATAACTTTCCGGGCGACTTTGCCACCACCTGCCTTCATTTCTTGCCTGTGCCAACTCATACGCTCACCTGAGCTCTTCTGATCTCTCCCAGATGCTTCTTTGTGCTGCATTCCAGGCCTCCCCATATGCTTGGTGTAGGGTGACCAGACGTCCTGATATCAGGGGCTGTGTCTTATATATGCAACTATGCTCCCCGCTGAAAAAAAGTGTCCTGATTTTTCACACTTACTATCTGGTCACCCTAGCTTAGAGCCTCCACATTCATATGCACCATGCTACCTTTACCATAGATCCCACTATCTCCACGGACCCGTCGGCCACCATGAGCACACACCCCTTTCCCCACCACATTGAATGCCAGCTGGTTCCTTCCCACTCTCACCTCTTTGAGGTAAGGATCAGGGTCTCCCTTTAGCATTTTGTCCCATTTGACGATGCTGTATAAATGCATCCCTACCCAGCTAGAAGCTTCAGAGCGCTCATGATAAGTGCTTGGAACTACATGGCAAGAGTGAGGATAGAACTCAGATCCTCCTACTCCAGAAGCCCAGACCCTGAGCTAAAAGAGAATAACCACTACCTGTAAGCAATATAGGGTCTATTACACACAGCACAGGATTTTGTGTCACATACATTTCCTATCAACCTTGTTTATCTGTGCATAATAATGCATAGCTCTTATATAGAACTCACCATCTGTAGGTGTGAAAGAAGTTTATAAAGCAAGGGCAGTTCAATTAGCTCCATTTGATAGATAGGGAAACTGAGGCACAGTGTGAGGAAGTAACTTGACTAGAGCCCAGGGTTTGCTGACTCCCTAGCTACTGGGCCACTCTCTCTTCCCTTCAGGAGAAAGGAACCTTTCCAAGCAGTGTTTCCTTTAGAAAGGCTGGAGCTGTAATGTAGGAGCCCCAACAGGCATTTCATTTTCATTCAGCAGCACAGCGGCTAGCCATGGGCATTAATAAAATATCACCTGATTATTAAAAGGCTTATGTATTGAAGCTGGCTAAGCACAGCACAATGGGTAGATTTCCACCCCCAGACTCCAGGAACCAGGGCCCATAAGCGAGTGGAATGGATCAGCCATGCAATAACTGTCTTATTACATTTAAACAGATGAACGCTTATGCACCCTAATGGAAATTGCTAATATGACTGCACCCACATCAGGCACTTTCTAGGCACAAACCAAACACCTCCTGGGCCTGAAATCTGTTCTCTCCATGCTTCCACCTCCCCCAGTGTGTTCAGTTAAGAACGCATCTTGACGATACAGACTACACAGCAAACTGCCCCTCCCTGTCCCCTTCCCCAGCCTCCAGCTCAGCTTTCACAAAAGGCAACACGACATGGATAGGAGAGGATTTCAAAACCACGGCCAGCTGTGGGTTCTGGGCTCTGGTTTGCTGTGCACCACTGGAGCCCACGGGCATATGATGCTCTAACATTTTTCTCCACCTGCTTCCCCCCCACACCCCTCCAAAAAAATCAAAGTCCACTGGCAGGTCTGTCCCAGAGTCACTTCATTTATCACCAGTCACTTTGGGAGTGATTAATCAACAGGGTAATTTTGGAGGAAGGTTTGCCCTAGAGGCTGCCTTTAATCTGGGAGAAGCTCCCAACGAATTCTACCTTTATTACATGGAACTTGCTCCAACACGCCCCTTTACTGGAGCTGAGCAAAGGCCTTCGAAGCCAGGCAAACAGATCCCTAGGCCGTCAGGGGCTCATGCACCCCACCCAGAGATCAAACAAAAATGTGCAGATGCCATAAAGCCTGAGCACAACCCTTCTGCCCAACATGGGCTGTGTTTCAAGTGCGGCAGGTTTGGAGTGAGCTCAGCAGCAGGGTTTGGGGACAGTCCCTGGCTGAGTTTTGTAGAGCCGGAGGCTGAGTTTCCAGAGATCCTGCACCCAGTTGTGGGTCTGGACAGAAACTGTGCCAGTCTTGGCCATCCGGGCTAAATTCTACAGGCAAGTTGGTTGGGTTGGTTCTAACTGAATCGTGGAGTGCATGAAACCCACCTAAACCCAAACCAGAGTGAAAGCTGGCACAAACCCTTGCGAACCAAAACGCCTGCCTTTCCTACAGCTCTAAGCAGGTGGGAGAGGGCCATCATCTGGGTCATGCTCACTGATTGAACTGGGCCTCCACAGCTAAAGGCATGAGCTTCTGCAACTTAAACTCAAGGACCAGGTCCCATAGCCGGGGGCTGTTAAAGACTCATATCCTTTGGATCAGACACAGCGTGGACATGTCACGCATTCTGACCACATGTGTGGACAGACACACACACACTCATGGACACATGTGCAATGGCTTGTTCTCCGGGCCACCAGTATGTCACAAAAAAGTTGACTCCCAGTTCCAAAGAATGTCCACAGAGCCCCCGCCCCCAGATCGCACAGGGCCTGGAAACATCTCTCTTTTCCTGTTCAAAAGATTCTGATAAAGCAACATGGCTTTATTTTTCCTAGCATCTTTATCCAAGCCTCATCCCCTGAATGCCTTGCAGTTAGATAATATAGGGAGAGCAAAGTAATGAATAAAAGTTAGGGGGAGAGAGGAAAATTAGGAGGCAGAGAGGCCTGGGAGGAGAGAGAAAGGTTTTCCATTGTGCCTTGAAAACAAAGGGAGAATCAGCAAGGTGGGAGAGACGGGTGCAGCTGTGAGAACAGATTTTACATCAGAGTGATTTGGACAAATTATGACCACATGACCCTTCTTGTCCTGCTCCCCTGCCACAGCCTCATCCCCACGCTATGGTCCCACCCTCTACCTCGGGGTGGCAGCAGATTTCAAAGTTAAGATGAACGGGACAGTTCACACCTCTCAGAGCTGTTGTTTCAGGCTCTCCGCAGAGGCAGGCAGGCATTGGTTACATGTGGTGGGTTTTTTAAAGGTTTTCTTGGCTTTCACAAACCAAAGAAAATGTACTGTTTTTTAAATTAAAGAAAATTGAAGATTGACCTCATCACATGACTTCAGCTGGGGTCACAGGCATGGGCTTATAGTACATATGTCTTAATATTGCCTAGATGGTGGGCAGATTGTGCTAAGGGAAAAAGGTGAAGCTGGTGTGAGGCAGATGAGGCCCAGGAATCAGGGAAAGGAACAGATAGAGGGTCTGGAGCTAGTCCTTGAGGGGGGGGTTTAAAAACAAGAAAGGAGGTTTTGAACTGAACCCCAAAATGAAGATGGCAGCGAGGTCCACTCTAGCCCTGTAAGCCCGCGGCCGGCATTATAGAGAGAGCAGGGTTTGTGGCTCTCAGCTGGCATTTGGTGGTCCCCGTGTGTTCCAGTGGTTAATGCATGTGAAAAGCAGATTTATTTTTGCCCACGTTTCATATTCTTCACGCTTGGCAGCATGAGACAAAGGATCAGCTCTTCAATGGAGTCCTTAGAATAAACCTTAAACCTCATCAAATCCAATCCGCCAATAAAAATCGCACAGACAAAAGGCCGGGGAAGAAGGGTGGCGGCAGGGGCTTTTTTGCCACGATAGGTTTTCACAAGACTGTTTATCCACACAATTTGGAACGACACTTAAAATCTCTAATCCCAATAAGCATGAAAGTGGTTGTCCCAAGCAAGCAGGTGTATTGTCCCGGGGCAGCCACGTTGCCAACGATGTTCATTTCTGCCGCTGTGCCTGTGGGGTCACTGGGAACATATTGAGATGGGGCAGCTGCAGTCTGAATACTTCTGTTTAACTCAATGCCTCAGATCCCTTTTCACCCACTTGCCCCCCTCCCTCCTTTCAAGGCAACCTCCTATTCAGACTGATTTTAAAAGGCAGCAAAATGGTTACAAGGTTTAAAGCAGAGGCGAGCAAAATGCCCAACAATGGGCAGGACAAAGGAGCGTTCAGGGGCTGGTCCTTAATCCACAAACACATGATAATGAAGTATGTGAAACCGTGCGGCTATGAGGATTAAACCCACTGCCAAGGGGAAGCTTTAGTGGGAGGGGTGCAAAGTTGAAACTCAGATGGGTTCTCCCTCCGGCAAGTTAGGAAGGAAGAAAGATCTTTCTGTTCAAGGTGGATAAAGGATGCTGGTTTGCCACCATGAATCCACTGGGGTTTGGGGTTTATTTTACCCAGCATTAAAAATTTTATTCCTACAAACTGCACTTAAAGTTACTGAAAAAACCATTTAAGAGAACCAAATTAAAGAGCTAAAACTACCCCCTTTTAAAAAGAAGGGACATGCCTGACACTAAATGACTGAAGTGTGGGTGGGAGGCAGGAGGTGAAGTTCTCTGAGCCTGCTATAGATGTGAAAATCATGACAAGATTATTTTTAGCGGGGTTCCTAAAGGTGGAATGAGAGTCTGCATCCCAGATTCCAGGGAATTGTTGTTATATCACAGCAAACCACTAGAGAACCGCAGTCTGAGTGCCAGGCATTGCCACAGGAGAGACCCCTACGTATGGTCAGTGGGCAGTTGGGTTTGGGTCTCATTCCAGGACTTGCACGAGGATATTCACTGACAGTACTTCTGACCCTTCTGCTGTTCTTCTTCCTCACCAGTACACAGTTCAGGACACTCATAGAGAGGGCATCTAGGTGCTGTGCAGTAAAGACTAAGTATAAAACATGGACGAGCAAAAGGAAACACCACACCTAAGTACTGTATCTGAAAATCACTCCTGCCACAAAAGGAAAGGGTGTCCCATATTGCGAATGAAATAAGTAAATGCAGACAGCTAGGGTGTCTGGAGAGGGCTGGTACATTTCTGTCTGTGAAGTCCTTGGATGCATAGTGGCATTGGAGTTGGTAAGTTACCTGGCTTACTGATGGTGGATTGTACTAAATTGCTCCTCTGCACTCAGGGTATGGTTGGGGAGGGATGTACTTTACTAAGTTATGTCAAGGGCACCTACAGTGTCTGGATAGGTGCATTTCTATATGCCTCAGTTTCTCAGAAGTGTTGTATAGATACTGGATGATCCTGAGAATTATCTCAATTCTGGTTCATTGCCCTTCATTTGCTTTTGCTACATCAATCCTTTTATTCCTTTGGTTTTCACAAAAATCAGTAAAATATTAATTACAGGCAGCAGCTGCTAAATCTATTTTTCATTTCACAAGTTTTAAGGATTCCCAGGATGCCACTGCTAGGGCCCATAGCTGACTGGGTTGAAATGCAATAAAAATCAACCTTTTTCGGAGGTTTGGAAAAGTTCAGCTCACTCCACTGTTTTTCTTGTTGGCTGCTGCCTCTGAGCTTCCAGGCTCTGGACAGGATTGGAAGCTGAAATGAGTCTGCTGGAAAGGGGATATTGTGTCTGCATCAGAAACAGGATAAGCGAGAAAACCCACCAGAAAAGCAACCTTGTGGCATTTTCTGTGGACTCAGGACACCTGTATGATGCTTGTCTGAGCAACCGAACATCTGAGTTCATACCGAGGCTAGGTGTCTCTGACAACTTATCACTGATACGGGACTAAAGTAGTGCTTAGATTCCCTAGCTAGGATCAGGGCCCCTGGCACAGCACATGTAGGAGACGACAGCCACTGCCCTGTGAAACTTACAATGTAGACAGCCCAAGGAAGTTTTGTTAGCCCCAGTTTACAAATGGATCACAGAGCAATTCAGTGACTGACTCAAGGTGGAGTCTGTGGCAGATCTGGGTTTAGAATGCAGATCTCCTGAGTCCCAGAACTGAGCCTTAATTATGAGACTTTCCCCCACACCCACAGGTACAATACAGTTCAGTTTGGGGCAGGTGGAGTGTTGAAATCCTTGATGTAGGGTGAATTGCAGAGCTCCCTCCCCACTTTGGAATTTGCAGTTTACCCAGAACACCTCTTTCATGGCCTGGGGTCACTGTTATTGGCACCCTCTAAAGACGAGTACCTCTCTCCTCATGGGCAAAGACCCAACATTGTGTCGTTCCCTTGTTTAAAGTTGATCTTAAATTAAGTTAAAGCATTTTCACAGCCTCTGCTTCTTCTGCATTATCACTTCTGTGTTATCTCCCAAAGCAAGAAGCTGTACCAGATCTCAGTGCGTGGCAGACGGTGAGGGCTGCTAATCCGTTTAGCACCCCACAACTATCGCCAAGCCAGTACGCGGCGTGGGATGCAAACACATTGACAGCCCTGTTCGCACGTGAAGAGAGTGATGGAAGGAAGCTTCCAAAACCCTTTCAAGGAAGCAGAAGGAAGGGGGTGGGAAATCCAAACCGAAGTTTAGCCTTGTGGGCTGACAAATATGTTGTGCTGGCAACCTTCATGGGGCAACACAGCCTGCCTGACTCCTGGCACAGCCTCTGTGCAAAGCGTCATTGTCACGAGTCAGGGCAGATGAGCCTCAGTGGTGTCATGTCTGCAGGAGACAGCCATCGCAATGTGAATGGGCGCCTCTGTTGAAAAACCACCATCCTGAATCGCCCCACATTGGGTCCCTCCTCAGCAGAAAGTGCAAGACAAGCAAATGCAAGGTTGCTGGATTCTGCCTGGTCTGGTGTATTATCACTAGCATTGCTGTAAAGGCCTGCATTGAGATAGGGGACCCAGGGTGCTAGGAGCTGCATGTACGCATAGTCAGTTACAATCCCTGGCCTAAAGACCTCAGGATGTAAATAGACATGACAAAGGAAGGATGATTATCCCCATTTTACTGGCTGAGAACTGAGACCCAGAGAAATTCAGTGACTCACCCAGGGTCTCTCAGGCAGTTAGTGGCAGAGCTCAGAATTGAAGCCAGGTCTCCTGAGCCTCAGCCCCATGCCTTCTCCACACTCATCATTAGCTTTGGTTTGCTCAATGAATCCTTCTCAACAGGGCCAGCACAGGACTTTTTGTTCAGTTGCTCAAGTATGTAAAACCGGAAACTTCCCCATACACCCAGGACAGCCTCAGCCAAAAAGACCCTCAAGCAGCTACGTGCGATGCCATGGGGGAGAGGAAGACACATGGGCCACACAACACGTGCAGTCACCACTGTGAGATCAGCGGGGAGTGAGGTGTGGCTGATCACTGGCTGTCAAAGACCAAGCAGCGTGAGGCTGCGCGCAGATACGGCTGGGAGAGGAGTGGCACTGAAGGCAGCTCTTCCCCACAGTGGTGCAGAGATCACAGAAGTAAGTGATCTATTAGATCATCCACCCCTGTGAAGGACTGTTCCATGCAGTAGCAGTGGTGATGGTGCCTCTGCCTGGTGGTAGAACGCCTTAGAGCCGGGGGATGGATGGATGGACGGACAGACAGGTAGGAGCAGTAAAAGCATAGGAATGGCTGGATCAAACCCTCTGCCCTTGAATGCAGCTAGTGTAGTCAACTCTTACAATGTTTGTCTTAAAGCCTCAGCTCCTCGAGTCCCGTGATTATGTGGGCTTCTCCAACCTTTCTAGCCCTCCTGGCTGCTGAGAAAAGCTGGCAAACATGACTCCTCCAAGCTAAAACCCAGAAAGCTAATAAAAATACCCAGCCTTTCTTATGATGATTATTCCCTCATGATTTTAAGTCAGACTCACTCTTCTGGAGTGGGTCTGACTCATGGGCGTTGAGTAGCAGGTTCGCAATGCTGTGGAGCTCTGCTCAGCTATTCAGTGGTCTCCATGTACCGGTGGGAGACAATTATCCTGTGAAAAGTGTGTGCAGAGCATAAGGAAGCAGCCGGGGTGAGGGTTTGACCACAGAGCTCTCTGATCAGCTGAGTCGCTCCCTCTCTCCCCAAAGACAGGACAGTTAGAATGGGAGGTGGGAACTAACAAGGAGCTATGGGGTGACAGGCAAACATGGCAAGAAGCACAAACCCTATGTTCACAAAGGCGAATAGCAACAGGCGAACTCCCGTACCCCCAAATTCAGACCCTGATATTGTGGAGAAAGCCTCAGAAAACAGATCCATGCCCACTATTGAGGGCAAGAGCTGCAAACTCTGAGAATCAGAGAGACCCTTTCAGAACAAGAGCGGCTGGGGGAGGAGGGGATTGTTGTTTGGTTTTTAGTTAAAAGGGTCTCAGGTCTCTAGATGAGTATAGACATCCTGAGTGTATTTCACAACTACCCTGTGTCAAGGCAGCCTGGTTTGTTTTTAACCTGCATGGGCTTCCTGCTCATGTCTATTGCTCTTCTCACAATTCCCTGCAAAACTTGTCAGTTTCTTTTTGGTGAGGGAAGTGCCCAGATCTGGGCACAATATTCCAGACCCTGAGGTGCAGAGAGGGGCTTTATGTTTCTATATATGCAACCAGAGCCACAGCTGCCTGTCCTTTGCTTTAACAATTCAAAAGCAATGTTGTGTTTGGTCACTGCATGAATTTGTTTAACTCCCAAATTCATAGCCAAACTAAAAAGCTTGCAATAAACTAAACACACCCAGTAAAGTCATGTTTCAAATCCGCTCCCAGACAAACTTGCTAACCAAATTGTGGCTTTAATGGATTAATGGCAGATTACTTTCCCACCTCCTCTTTGGTTCAAAATATAAACAAGGGCCATGTGATTAAGATATTTCTTGCAGGCATTTAAATATCAGATTTGAAATCCCCATCCTGATCAGCAACCATCCCCTCTCTCTTCCCCACCAGCCCCGTAGCACACAGGCGCTGGGGGCAGCCTTCTGGCTGTTTGTTTTCAGAAGTGTGTTAGAGAGACCTCAGTATAGTAAGTGACCAAGGCACTTCTAATCCCCTCTTTTAATTGATTACTCTTGGTCCAACCCCTGATGCCTGGGGGCTATAGGGCTGGGGGGATGCACCCCCTATGGATTAGCACCCTTTAGTTTACAGATCAGCCACTTCTTCAGTCCTTTGCCCTGCAGCAATGCATGAAAATAACACTAATCTCATTAAGAACAGAAGGGAGCCCTTCAAAGTTTATTAATAATGGAAACAGACAGAGCGAGCGCCAGGCTTAAGGTTTGTTCTTCACTGTTCTGTTTCAGATTTCAAAGCTGGGGGAAGTAGCAGGGGCTTTTCGAGTTCCTGGATTTTGCCAGGGGGAATGTTTTATCCTCCTCTCCCACCCTCCTCTTTAGAAAGTTCAGTCTGAAGCTAACAGAAGCCACTGCACATATAAACCCAGGCGGAGCTCCAATATGAGGGTGGGGAGAAGGTGTCAGAGTGTTGCATGTGAGAGTCCACTAATAATTTGGGAACCCATCATGGTGAGAAAGTGAGAGCTGCCTAGAGTGACCAGGGGTGGCTGAGCGAGAAGTAGGAACACTGAGCTGGCTAGCAAATCCTGCTGTAAAACCTCTGACTCCAGGGCATTGGGGTTCCTGTACAACAGGATGCTGTTTTCAAAAGGAGCAGGAGGATCCTGTGCTTAGACTCCAAAGAGCTGGATTGCTCTGTGTTTTGGCCACAGACTGAGCATTGCCAACTCTTGCAATATTATCATGCATTCCATGGTCTTGGGTGCTTTTCTCCAACTTCTGGGGTTGTGTGACTACACAAGACCCACAGCCTTCATCTGAAACATTTCTAGCCCTCAGGGGTGCCCAGAAAATCTAGAAAATGTGACCCTGAAAGGCTCAGAAACCAGAATGAAAGTAAAAAGAATCCCACTTAAAAAAAACAAACTCATTTTTAAGACAATCTCATAATATTTGAGGCCTAATTCCTTGTTTTATAATATGTGAAACTGGCAATACTGAAGCCACTTTGTCTCTATCCCTCACAGCTAACACCCCAACAATAATCCTGCTTTTCTCTCTCCAGCTCCCCTATTTCTGGTCAATTGTAAGCAGAGACATACGACGTGTGCGTACTGCCCCTGCTACAATGAAGCCCTGATCTCCCTTCATGTCTCTAGGTACTGAAATGATAATGCAATAAGAAGACCCCTTTCACCTTGCTGAATAGCTAGGGCTTCCCTATAGGTTTTATCTCCTCCCAATGCCAGAGCTTCCAAGCTGGTACAACCCCCCACCCCAAAAAGCATGAACGAGAGTTTCAAAGTCTCATGAAGCTGCTCAGCAAAACTCTCCCTCAGAAGAGGGAGATGCTTTAGGAACTGCCTTCAGCTGAATGCCCAGGGAATATTGCTCCCTTCCCAGCTAAGTGAGGCTTCATAGAATCACCAGCCTCTCCACCCACACAGACAAGGATCTGCAGGCCCCATCCAAAGATGCCTTTGAGCCACTCCCCTGCCTAAAGAAGCCTGCTGCAGTAGACAACAGTTCAACTTGCTTTACTACAAAGCTCAACATTTACCCCCATTGCTTTACCAAGAGGAGCCAAGCCTCCTATTTATGCTCCACCCTGCCCCCCAGTACCCAATTAATGCCCTGTTAAGCTGCACAGCTGCAGTGGCTTACATCTTCAGCCACTGGTGTTAATGGGAGTTGCATGGTATGTTACCACCTGACCGTTCTCTAAGTGGACTCCTAATATTGACCAGGGACACCCCTTATTTGCACCAGTCTGACCGAGCGGGTCTGTTAACAATGAAGCATTAAATCAGTGGGAGCAAATCAGATGAGGTGAAAGAGGAGCCAGTCTGAAACTTAGAGGTTCAGAAAAGTTTGGTCAACATATTAGTTAGCTTTATGTACCTCTGCACTTCTCCTTGCTGCTTTCAAGACATGTTTCAAGACACCCATTGGTCCTAGAAACACCACCTAAAACAACACCAAAAGTCAGTACAATCTTTCCAAGTATATTGACATTTACTACGTAGGAATCTTTCAGACAAGCCCTTAAAACTCAGAGTCCTAGTTGGACATTAAAGACCCTAACCATTTTTTAGAAAGGAGAGTTTTGTTCTTGACCTGAACTTCCTCTCAGGTTGTTGTGCTAGTTGTTTGCTGTCCTCCACCTTAGAGGCAACTGCTGTTCAGTGCTGCTCTAGGGAGACAGGTGTAAAGCACTTTCAGGGCTGAAAATTGCTCTCAAAATGTGAGATGTCATAGTTATTACTGACCTGCCCTCAAGCGGGACATACAGGGACATCACTGAAGAAGGGCAGATTTCCCAGGGCAATTTCCAAGCCAGAAAGATTTGCACAAGACTCCCACCTCCTTTCTCTTCAGAGTCCTACATGCAGAAGGACTGGGTGACTCCTCTGTGTAGGGGGAGGATTTAAGGCACCCAATTCCCCTGTGTGCCCCATATATTATAGCTGGGTTTAGGTGGCAGGGCTGGGACAAGCCAGGAGAGGGGTAGGGGATACTATGAAGATCTGCCAGCCATTGCATGCTTTAGAATAGGGGCAGCTGCACCGTTGAGGCTGTGTACTTATAGCTATGGAGAAGCCTGGCAGAGGATTCCTTTCCCCTCACCTTCAGCTTGGGGGTGGAGGGAATCGGGATGATAAGTAGCTGCCATCATCTGCCTGTTCATACATGGGGAAACGAAGACACACAGAGGTCATTCTAGCCCCAGCTTTGTCAGGCCAGTGACAAAGCTGGGGCTAGAATGCAGGATTTTGGAGATTGCTTTGACAATTTTAGGCCGATTCCTGTTGTGCAGTCCAAAGGACAACATACACCCTTGGTAGACAGGACTCTTGGGTTGTAGTCCCATTGCTGATGCTAGTTTACTCTGTGATGGTGGGCAAGTCACTTCACCTTTTTGTGTGTCAGTTTCCCTGTGGGGAATCACGGGGATATATGTTAGCACCTTTGTCAAGTGCTCTCAGATATATCATGGATTAAAAGCTCTACACAAGTGCTAAGCAGGGCTGTTAGAGTTACTACGGAAACAGTTTATGAGAAGCAATTCAATTTCTCTTAAGCTCCCACAAAGGACTGTGTTGTTAAAAATATATCCTTCATCAGTGTTTCAAAGTATTTTAAGGATGATCTTTGATTTATTACTTGATTTCAAAAGGGGGCAAGATGATACAAATGCTTTAACGATACTCACGCTCACTTTATGATTCATCTTCCTGCAGAAATTGGAGCTCGGAGTTTGCAGGGCTGAACTTTGGGGTTGGGATTTACAAAGGAACTTTGGGAGTTTGTGCACCCAAATTCCTAATCCACTTGCTCTGCTGCGTAAATATTGGGCTAGCTGCAAAACTCTCACTTGAGGGGACTACCAGTGGAAGATATTACATGTTTGACTGCCTGCCGGCAGCCAGACCATGTATCTTACACTGCTGAAGTGAATTGCTGACTAGATTGGCAGCTGTGCTATACAGCTTCCTCTGTATCTGCAGGCCACGTTCATAGCATTGCACACTTCTCATGCGGCACTCCTGCACTACACACAGCACACAGATTGTAAGAGACAGTCCCTGCACTGAAGAGCTTACAGTCTAAATTGACAGGACAAAGGAGATATTATTATCCCCATTTTACAGGTGGGGAAACTGAGGCACACCAAGACTAAATGATTTGCCCAAGGTCACACAGGAAGACTGTGGGAGTGCCAAGAACCCAGACTGTCTGAGTCTTATTCCAGTGCACCAAGCCACCTTTTCCCTCACTGTGTGCCACCTGCAGTGGGAGTTTAACTAAAGATTGTAATGTGGATGCTTTCCCTTTGGCATCCTCTAAGAACAAGAGGCCACCCAATAGACTGAATGGCAACACATTCAAAATACAGCATACATAATCTGTGGAACTCCCTGCCACATGATATCACTGTGGCAGGTTGTTCACAAAGATTAAAAAAAACCAGACATTCATCTGGATAAAGAGAACACCCCAGAGTTACATAAAATAGATGCAACACCTTGGGCAGGCATTGCTTTCTTGGATGATGTCACCACACAGGAGCCAATCAGCAATGCTGGCACTGCAGTATGATTTTTGCGTGAGCCATCTCACAGAGTAGAACTGAGAATTATGGCACTCAATTATTTCCCACCCACCCCCCAACTTCTGGATCAGCAAGCCTATAAATGATCTCTTTCTGCAGAGCAACAAGGATGAATAGGAGAGATTAGACCAGAAATGCAAGCCCTGGTGCTGAATTAGCCTGGAGAACTGGGAGTAAAACTGTCTTGTCTTGTCTACTTTGGATCAGTCTTTATCGTTTCTCCCTTAGAGGGATCTATTCTTCTGTGTCACTGGAAAATACCCTTCATCATCATAAAGATGCTTCCTCCATGCACCATATGGGAGATGAATAACCAGCTACAATTAGCAAAACACAGGAGTTGTTCATGCACTTTCCCCACTGTTTAATGTGCTTAAGAAGGTTAATATTTGCCCCATCTGTGTACACTGTACAAAAGCAACAAAATCAGCAAGGGAGGCAATTTAGCAGTGCGTGGATTCTGCCTCCCATTGGCTACTGGATTCCTGTCATAGAAAATCCACCTATTTGATGCAGTCAAACATGTTTCCACAAGGTTTGGACCAATAGCGTCTTTGTGGTTTTCAGTCCTGGTATAAGAAAAGAGTCTGGTGTTTCAATGCCGTGTGCCTTGTACTGTCATCTATACCTGTGCCAAGTAGGCATAAGCCCCCACCTTCCAGATTGGGCAGCATTTATGCTCACTTTGCCCTGGTCTAAACAACTGCATGAGGGCAATACGGAAGAGAGCCCAGAGACTCCAGAAAGGGAGATACAGGGCTGGGTCTTGTCTACACAAGAAAGTTGCACTGGTTTAACTAAAGATGTGATTTTAAATTGGTTTTGTGAAACCGATTATTAATCGACTAGGCATCAGTTTAAGCTAAGCCACTTTAATGCTACAATAAGAGCGTCCACATGGGTGTTTCCATTAAATCAGTTTAGAAACCATTATAAGTTAAATTGCTACAGCACGTGCAGACAGGACTCTAGTACCCCCACCCTGCCCGCATACCCAGGTGGCCTCTGCTAACTGCAGCCGTGAAAGCTTTTGTGTGAAAGTGGTTTGGTGCCCCCAGTGCTCTTTTCTTGTAAGCTCCTTGGGGCTGGGAGTGAGCCTTGCTCTGCGTGCTCTACATTACAGCATGGGGCACAGCATCTGTGCTTAACAAACACATAACGACTACTAATAATGCAGGTTCTGGAAGACAGAGAGGCCAGGGGAGGCTGGTGATGGTGGGTTTCTAGGACATCTCGATGGTTGTTACCAGTATGACTCAGACACGAAATCCCCCAGATGCACCAGCCAGTTCTTGAAAGATTTATGGCATCGTTTGACCTGAGCTGTTTTGGTGAGCATCTCTCAATCAGCAGGGATGCACTGACAGCTGCCTGCCAGGCCTGCTCGCCTCCTGCCCCGCTTCAGTGCCATCCTGGTGAATTTCAGCTTTCACGAGCTCTACTTCTGGGGGCTGTGGTTCTCTGTCAGCTCGCACAAAAGGACATGCTGGAGCATGACTCTACAGTGACAGTCCCACATCTATTTATAGCGCCATGTCTTTACCAAAGAAGAGGAGGAAGGAGATGAGTATGGCTGACCGTATCTGTCTATCATGGAACCCAGTGATGCTGCCTTCAGTTCACAGGAACATCCCAGTTCTGTCCATATAATGGGAAGATTTCTTGCAGAGGAGGAGGGACTGAGAGACTGGGACTAATGTCCCAAGCACCGGACTGGGAGCCAGGAATTCCTGAGCCTCAGTTCCAGCTCTTAGGTTTGTTCCTCTCTCTGACCCTAAGGAAGTCACTTCACATCTTGGGAAAAGAAGGCTGGTCCAGTGGGGACACTAAACTGGGATAGGAGATATGGATTCAATACCTTGTCACTGACTCCTTGTGTAGCCTTGGTGTAGTCTCTCTGTGCCTTAGTTCCTGTCTCTACAAGGGAGATCACATCCTACAGTGATGATGGCCAGATTCGAACTTCAGATACACAGATCTCTGTGCCTCAGATTCCCCCACCTGCATTATAAGGGTAACACTGCCTGGCTCTTAGTCACAGGAGTGTTGTGTGGATAAGTCAGTTAATGTTTGCAAACTGTTTGTTCTTCATCCTCCACCAAGTGTATCCCTTTTGACACCCCCGGACTGTAAACTCTCTGGGGCAAGGATTGTCTTCTTTCCTACTTGTCTGTACAGTTGTTAGCTCCGTAGGGTCCTGATGATCCTTGACTGGTATATCTAGCGGTGTTGCCGTAACAGAAATAAATCCTCCTCATTATTAAAGAGCTGCACAGTTATTCCACCATACTGAATATTAATAGTAAAAGATAGATGCTCTTAGTATAACATGGCAGGTTGGACTGTCAGAGGGGGCCAAGTGTGTTGGCAGACTGGCCACTTTGAGATGCAGAATGACCAGCTGTACCTACTAGCCATGCACACATCAATACAGCACGGGCATATGCAGTTTAAGTCACCCATTTTGGAATGTGACCAGGCTTTCCCATGTCATGTGTTAATGAACCTTCCTGTTGCAAGTCAGGAGAAACCGAGCTCTTTGCAACTCCAAAAGGTTTGGGGCAGGAAACTTCTTGGCAGAATGTTTTTTCATTGCAAAATGCTGTTTCATTGACACTAAACCTTGCCATGGGAGAGGGTAGTGTTCAACACATTCCTTGACTCAACATATTTTTTGGAAAAAAAAAAGCAGCTTTGAAATGACCATTTTGACGTTTTCTCAATGAAAAGTTTTGCTTTTCTGGTATGAGATAACTTTTCCTTTTGCAATTTAAACTAATTTGAATTTTTTAAATGGTCAAAATTAAAATGAAAAGTTTAAAATGACCAAAACAAAATGTTTCAATCCACCTGAGCCATGACATTTTTCAGATTTTTGTTTTGTGAAAATTTCTGATATTTCAATTTTTCAGCTCCGTTTGGGAACATTTTCACAGGCTGGGAAAACCGCTTCCCACCCTGGCTCTAACTGGGCATTCAGCATCAGTCTCTTGCCTGTCAATGGCCCAGCTACAGCTGGGGTCAATGCAGGGCTGGGCCACGGTGGACTTACTGGGATTCAGGAAGGGAGTTCAAAACACAGAGAAACATTTCTCACTTATGAAGTGGTGAGATAGGGTGCCACTGACAAAACGCACACAAGGGGTAATCCCTACTGTTCAGCAAATTCATCCTTGCTTACATCCAGTTTCCTCCCTTCCAGGCCACAGCAACTATGGGCTGAAGCAGGATTTAAGTGCTGTCCAAGGCTTGTACTGGTCTCCCTGCACAGGGACAAATTTCACCCTCCCAGGTCTCACACAAGGCCCAATTTTCCATCCGCCCAAACCCCATGTTAAGGATTGAAAAGGGGTTTATGCAGCACCCAGGGCCTTGCACGCTGGTCCGAACGTGGTTTAAGCCCCCTAAAGGTAATATTGCTTTGCCCTGTCTGGGGGAGTAAACCAAGGAATGAGCGGAGTTTGAAGGGAGGATGAGCAAGTGAGAGGGAAGGACAGTCCCAGGCTGTGATCCCTTCAGGCCTAACCTAATCACCATCGCTCTGCATTATTACCCTGCCTAACGCGGCATGCTTTTAAATAAAATATGCAAAGATTTCTCAAATTATTTCCCTAGGGGCGAGTGCATTTTCTATCTTCGCTCGTGCATGTTAATCTGAAAAATGCAAATTCCGCAAACACACACCCATCTGTTGGGGCTTGGCCATTTATTAACTTTTTTTAAAAAATGTGAAATTTTTCTTCCTTTTTTTATGTGAAGAAGCAATGAGTTTTGTTATCTCGTCCTTTTTTTAATTTCATGTGGAGAAAACAGTTTTTAATTGATAAGAAAAAAAATGGCCCTGAGGTGACAAGGATTACGACTCACTTGATACCAGAGTTTTCATCAGAGCTTGGTCTTACTGGAGATTATGGCTCTATGGGCGCCTAGCCTGTACTGGGAGGAAAGCCTATAGTTAGAGGGACAGGATTTTTTGGGGCCTAGTTTTGATTTCCTGGCCCCAAGCCCGATAATACTGAAATGCAAAACTCTCAAGATGTCCCTAGGTGTTGAAAAAGCAACAATAATACCGCTTGTGGGTGCGGGAGTGGTGCTGAGAATTAATTAGATATGTTATATGATTGTAAGGCTCTCAGATACTACGATAACAAGAGTTATATGGGGCACCAGGCATTGGCCATTGTCAGAAGACAGGATTCTGGGCTAGATGGACCTTTGGTCTGACCTAGCATGGCTGGTCTTGTGTTCTTATGTAAACTAAGATCGACAGATCTGAAAGAACTTCACCCTTATCACTGCTCAGTTGATGTTTCTTCTTCTTGACCTCTGTATTTCCAGGGCTCTATATGCTTTATTTGGGCCCTGGGCTGGCCAGCAGAGATCTAGACACAGCTGGACGTCTGCATCCATGCTAAAACAGTGTAAATAGTTCAAACAGAATTTTATCAGTCAGCTTTGCCTCTGCTTCCCTCAGCATGCTGTCCCATAGGATGGCAGAGGGTACAACTCAGTACAGAACTTAGCAGGACCATTTATATTTAAAGTGTCATACAGGCATTGGGTCACATTCATCCTGGCTGTTCCATGGGTGAAGCTGCACCAGAGACAAATGTAGCTTATTAATTAATCAATTTGCAACAGTGCTTCCCTCACCCATTGGAGCTAGGTACCATTAGCCACCCTTCATAGAGGTGGGAACAAAGCCACAGAAAGGTGAAGTGACCTGCTCAAGACCACAGGCAGCAAGTCAATGGTGAACCAAAAGTTTGAATCCAATACTTAGCTTCTAATTGTTCTAGGTCATGGACATTGGATCAGGCCCTTATATCCCACTGCCTCTCACTCAGAACCAAACCCCTGCCCTCACTTGTGTGTCCCACACTGACTTCTCCCCAAGCGCAGAATTTATTCCTTACCTGTTTACTTGTGTTCAGGTTTAACTCCAGTGCAGCTTTCACTCAGGCATTGGCTCCAAACCTCCTGAACTCTCGTCAGCAGCCCAATGTCATCGCTAACGATTACGGCAGGACTTCTGGAGCTGCCTGTCTGAGGCCTGGTTGCTAAGGAGGAGCTCACTAATGCCTCCTCACTGAGGTCTGAGGTCATTTCAGAGGCCTAATGGCAAGTGTCAAGGAAAATCCTCTTTTCCGATATTTGGCACAACCTTCAACTCCGGATTGATAGCCTAGGAAGTGTGTTCAAGTCCAAACAGAGGCTAGATCAGGCCATATGTCACAGAGAATAGGTCATCAGTCAAACGTGAGACCTTATTGTAAAACTTCAGTCTCAATTGCTACTGCGCAGTACACTGTGACCAGTCAGTCATTCATAGTGACGTCTTCTGACATGAAAGCACAGGCCTCTATCGCACGAGCTGAAGTCAAACCTCAAATGCTTTTAGCTGCAATAGGGTCTACGACACACTGTTGAGCAATACTCATTCCATCCCAGAGAGGGCAGTGCTGTGCACACACATCAGCCAGTTCATGACCATGCATTCAGAGTTTCCCATGTGGCATGCATGATATTTGTAAACTCCAGGACCCACAGGCAGAAGCAGAGGCCTGGGGGATGTTGGGTCAGAAGGCAGAGGACACGCAGGAGGCCTAAGAGCAGATCCGTCACCATCCCCTGAGCTCCATCTTTAGGATTACTCCACGATGTCATTAAAACAGCAAAGAAAAAACAACCCTAGTATTTTGCATGACAAGAACGTAAGATGACAGAGTTCAGCATATTGAACATAATTGGCAACCTCTGCCCAGGAGAGGCCCACAAACAAACTTGCTTGGAGACTAAATTATATCTCATCCCTGTGCCTCCAGGTTATGGTGACTGGGGTTGTCATCTGGGGTGTGCAAAGGGGAGGGAGTAACTGGGACACAGCATTCCAGACTGAACTGGAGCTTTGCAGCCTCTGTGCCTTCAGGAATATCAGCATTCACCTGAGTAATGAGACAAAAAAGGGGGAAAACACACATGAAAAGGAAAGAAAAAACTCTTAGGAAATAAGATCAAAGTCGGCCTTCAAAAATGTTGTCCCGCAGCTAAACAGAAACCTAGATAGCCCTAATTGTAGCAACTGAGCGCAGCTCTACAGACAGTCGAGGGAAACAATGTGCAGGAGGTTTAAAAGCAAAGCAGAGGTGGACATTCTCACAGGAGAGCTCTGGCTTCTGTTCTTGTTCCTTTAATTCCCAGAGTTAGTGTGAGTTACAGTAAGGGGAGAGATTTAACTGATGCCATGTGGAATGGGCATGACAAGCAAATGGACACCCAGGTTGCCAAACACTCTGGGTGTGACTAGCAAACGCATACCTTTCATATTGCCAGAAATTCAATGTGCATCAGGCACATGGTATGTCTGGTGCTACCTCACATGGGTTCTCTGTGGCCAATGGGCGCTGCTTGTGCTACCAAACGCACCTCCTGTGTACCCAGACTCACTTGCCTTTAACATTCCATCTAGCTCTACGCCATGGCCATTTAAAATGCAGCACAAAGTGTTCCGATTCACAGCTTTGGCTGAACTCCTCACTGTGATGGAGCTAGGCACAAGATGGTTAGAATGAAGTTCTACTCCTGAGGGTTCTGCACCAAAAAATGTAAGTTTCTGAGCTAAATATTTTAAAGTTCTGCAGATTTTATTTGTCAAATAAATGTGGAGGCTCCAGCATGGCAGTGGGGAGCAACAGGCCACTGGCTGCACAGAGGTGGGAGATCACTGTGCAGCTCCCCTGGGACTCGGACTCAGTGGGGAGACTGCACCCAACCCTAACAACCATTGAGATGTCCTAGAAACCCATCATCTCCAGCCTCTCTTGACACTGATCCCTCCCCCTGCAGCTGAGGAGCGATGGATGCAAGAAGTGTGGGGAGGATGGGAAAGTTTGCAAAGCTTTCTGTTGGTCAGGAGAAATGGGTCTGAACCAGTTCCGGATGTCATGCAAGGGAAGAGGAAGTCCCATCCTCCCCAGCCCAGCCAGGATTAGCAGCTGAGCCCGGCAGACGGTAGGAGCCACCAGTCTGATCTTCCCTAGTCCTGCCCCCTTGTCCCACCGTGATTTAACTCTCTGCTGGCTGCCCTGGGCATCTGAAACATACTGCTGGGGAGAGTCTCATAACAGCTCTTGTGACTTCCCTTTGCTTCCCCGTCAGAAAGTCATTTTTCTAAAAGGAAGCAAAGAAATCTGTAGGGGACATAAATTCTGTGAATGTACAGTGATGCAGAATTCCCCCAGAAGTAAAACTGAATGAAGAAAAGGGCTGTAAAGAGCCTGAACCTCTGTCTAATTTAGAGAAAGATGCAGCATGCCATAAACAGACCCTGAGAATGGATTTCTGCTTGCTTGTTTTTTTTTGGCATTTCTGCTTCCAATACCCAGCAGTCCTGGGAAGCTCAGAGGCTACATGAAAATGAAAAGAAATGCAAAATAAACTTCCCAGGGACTTATTCACTATTGTCCTGCAATCTTGTGCAGCCATTCATCCCAGTGCAAAGGGGGAGGAGGAGTCAACTGCTACAAAATTAAAAAGGAAGCATTTTACACTGACTTTTGCACTGGTGTAAACAATTGTACAAAGTGCAGGGAGAATCAAGCCCTAAATCTTTGGGTACTTAAAAAATATCATTTGGTTGGCAGAGTGTTGGGGTGAGGGATCCAGTCATTGGACACAGGTGTTCAGATCTTACTGCAAACAAATTCAATTCATACATTAAAAATGAAACCCCACTCTGCTAGCATCCATAAGCATGTTTTATTACATCCTGTCAAAGAATCCATATGCTTCAGGGCCCAGGCTGGAATATAAAACACTAAGCCAAGTATTTAAAGTTTAGCAAATCTGTTCTGATTTGACTTTGTTCATTCTCAGCTCAGCTGCAGTAACCCTGTGACCTGCTTCTGCAATTCCTCTGGGATCAAGAGGCATTTGCTGGCTTTGGCTGCCTCTGGGCAAGTAAATTCAGTTTGGGCTGATTATCACTAGAAAGGAACGCAGAGGGCTGCACTGCAAGCAGGTGTTTACCTGCCTTGAGCACCTGAAATACTAGTTATCTTCTGCCTCATCTCAGCCTCACTCCCTCATCTGTAATGTTTAATAAGCACTCAGCAGTCAAGTCTGTCAGAAGAGACGGTAAAGACAGCAGTTTTTATTAATTGGATAAGTACTCAGCTCAGCCTTACTCTGCTCAGGATTCTGAAAAAGTCCAGTTTTCTCTCTGTGTAGAGATGGATTGGCTGATCTAGATTTATATCAGATATGTGTATAGATATTGACATGTACCTCTATAGATACCACATGATATATGTAATAATGTCTGTTTTACACAGGGCATCCTTAGAGTCCTACCACAAAAATTAGTAGAGATTGTCCAAAATTTCCCACCCAGGCCATTTTTCCTGAAATGAAAATGTTCATAGATATTTTAATGTATTTGGAAATTTTTTGCTTTTTCACTGAAAAATTGAAAAAAAAAGCCCACCGCAAACAGATAATTTTTTGTTTAATTTTTCTTGCCCTATCCCACCACCTTGCATCCGACGAAGTGGGTATTAGCCCACGAAAGCTCATGCTCTGAAAAAATTTCAGTTAGTCTTTAAGGTGCCACAGGACTCTTTGTCACTTCTGCAATTCCAGACTAACACGGCTACCCCTCTGATTCTATCCCACCTCCCTTTTCCTATTTTACCAATGGAAAAAAGGGAGAGAAAAGGGAGTAGGGGGAAAGAAACCAAAAATGTTGGGGTTGCAGTTTCTCATTGGAACACACACACACACACACCCTCCAAGGAATTTGAGAGGGAAAAACATTTTTTCCTGAAATTTTCCTCAAAACCTAAATGGCATTTTGGGCTAACTCTGGATATCAGCATTGCTATGTTAGCAATTTGATACTTATCCTTATATATCTTCTCTTTTTGTCTATGTTAATTTCTCCAAGGCAGCATTTTTTATTTTGAAATATCTTAATGTACAATTTGGCCAATAGATTCTGAAAATATTTTTCAAAGTCACATAGATTTGATTTGAGTCCTGTGTGTATCCGTCTGGTTGTCTCAAGAGCTGGACACTAACATGATTTAAAATTGTAACAATACCTAGCTCTTATCTAGTGTTTTTATCTGTACAAAGGCAGGCCAATATCATGATTACCATTTTACAGATGGGGAAAAGCATACAATAGTCATTCTAGGCCAATTATCTTGTGATTTCTGCCTGATGCTACTTGGACCCAGTACCCTTGTGGAAAACAGGTTCTTTATTTATCTGCTCAGTAGCATCTTCTCTGCGGAGCCAGTCCTTCTACTGGTGCACGTCTAAGATCCAATAGGATTACTTACAGATCTTCTATTGTCATGTTCAGCTCTCTTTAATGATATTTTTCACTGATGATCAGCTCTCCTGGCCATTCCATTCCTCTGCGGCTAATTTGGAGAGGATGTTTTGTGACAGGACAACTGGGAAATCTTAGTGAATTCCTGAAATTCCGCCTTAAGAACTGGAGTCCATTGTCAGGTTGAACTAATATTTAGTTGTTTGGTTCACTTCATGTTGGACATTATGGACAAAGCAAGTTTTAGGGAAGGACTTGAAGGTAAGAAAAATGCTGACTTGGTGATCTAGGATTGGGATTAGTGTTTCACTTTGAAATCTTTATCATTTTAAGGTGGTAATAGCAATGTTCTAATTGTATGTCTTCCATGTTCACCAATATTGCCAGGTGTTGATCTGTTAACTGCCCTGCTATTGCCTTATCTGACTGATACACCACACAGAGAGCATATTTTTGCAGATTAACCATCATGCTCTGGATTCTAGATGGTGCAAAAAGACACATGGGATGAAATCCTGGCCCTGCTGAAGTCAGTGGCAAAATGCCCATTGACTTTGATGAGCCCTGGCGGATTTCACCCAGATAAACTTTCCAATGGTTTGTAGTCAGTTTCAATATGTATCTTTCCTTTCTTGTATAAACTGGTGGACTTAAAAGTCACTAATTTCCATTGCCAGCATTTGTTTTATAAACTGGGCATCATTTCTTTCTGCCTTGCTTAGAGAGTTCAGCAAAAATGCAACAGGCTGCAATTTTTGCATAAAGCATCATGCATCTTATCCAATGGAAGATGCATCTCCTAACTAACTTATCAGTTGTTAAAGCCTAATATATGAAAACCGGGAATCAGTGGTTTTAGCATCTGCCAGCCACTGCTTAAAAGGGCTTTTTGATCACATATTTGTAGTGAAACAAACATTGTCCTCCGCCCATAAATCTCTATAAATCTGCATTACCTTGTGGAACAGAAATTTCAACTACTGATTTTGCCTTACCTGGATCATCAGTTGAGCCATCTTCTCAATTTGGGTCTGATTTTCCTTCAGGTTATGTGTGTACTTTGAGTTGGGTGTGTGGATTCCCAGCTGGAGGAGACATACCTGTGCTAGCTCTCATAGAGTGTCGCTGACGTAGCATGAGCAGTAAGAGTGCTTGCCACCCCAGGTACACGGCAATGGTCCCGGATGGGTAGATACCTGCGGTGACTAGCTCCTCCCTCTGCTCACATTGCTATGGCCACACTCTATTTTTAGCACACTACTCTGATCAAAGCTAGTGTGAGTATGTCTCCTCCAGCGGGGCATTATACCCTTGCACTATCACCTTTATACTACCAGAACGGTGTAACGGAGCCTTAGTGTAATTGAGAATTCAGGTCTTCATCTCCAATAAAGAGAACATATCTCCGCTTCTGGAACGTGGTCAGTTTTTGAGTGAGAATGGGCTCACATCTGAAGATTTTCATCATAAGTTTCTGCTCCAAAGGGTGACACGTAGTGCTGCAGAAAGCTACCAACTTGCACACCAAATGTGGCTGCATTTTGGTAGTTGAGTGAAGTGACTCCTGTAGACGTAGGTTCAAATTTGCTTTTTTAGGATGGAAAGCACTGGGTGAATTGAAACGTTCTTTACACCTCATAGTGCTTGGAGGATCCATAAGAGATGTAAATTTCCCACTCTTGCGGCTGTGGATTTTCTAAGGGATTATTCTCCCTGATCTCTCTCCCCGCAGTTTAGCTAGAGCTAGATGATCCTGGCTGGACATTTGAGCAGAGAGGAAGTGAGGCTGCAGATTTGGAACCCTTTGTATTAAATATAGTTTCATTAAAATAGTTTCCTCTAGACATCTGAAAGAGAAAAGCCAGATAAAAATCATGGCCAATTACTTGGATATGGAATGGGTTAGAGAAGAATAAGATATTCATGAGAAATGGTTCTGAAGAGACACAGAAAGGGATCAGTGAAGAGCCACTGGGAAAAAATCTCTATTTTGGTGAATACCAAAGGAACTTCATACCCAAATCTCTCTCATGCTCTGACTTATAACTTCCTTCAGGAGGAATAAGTCACAAACAAAAAACCCAACAACAATAAATCGAGTGCATCTCAGAAGTATCTGTGGGACAGGTCATGGGAGGCTGTCTGTCTGCAGAAAGTGTCTGCATACCAAGACGCGAGCAGGTGTGTGAGTTCATGAACAAATGGAGGTGGGGTTAGCTATGTGAGTGTGCAGACCTCTTCATATATGTATGATTGGAACTGCATGTGTGTCTGTATGATGTGGCTATGTATGTTATGCTAGAGTGCATGCAGCACTACCCTCTGCTAGGTGGAGTGTCAGACTCGGTCATAGAATGTGACTTTGTAGCCTACAAAAGAAGACAGCCTTAACTACAGCAATCAAAGGAGGATTTTTCGTTAGTACCAGTGTTCTGGAGTTGAAGGAGTCTATCTTCTGTGTCACATGTCTGCAGATTAGTTGGCAATCAGGATGTCTGTGTGTACCCTGCCACAGATGCATGACTGAGACTGGATCTGTCTGCTACAGTGCGTGTGCACCAGGTGCATGTATTGTTCTGCACTACACATGTGGCTGTGTGTGCATACAGTTAATCTCTCTGGCTATGTGAAGAACTAGTGACCTGCACTGGCTTTTTCAAAAACATATTTATTAAAATGCTCAGGACACAGATTAACTTTCCCAGCAGCCTACTTATTACATTTCTCTTGCCTTGGAAAGGAATCTGTGGGTGCTGTGATAAATGAGTCAACAGGTTTGCCTGATCTTGCTGTAGCTTCTGCGAGTGCTTCTCCATCCATCTCTGAAATGCTACTATGTGATCTCTCATGGCCATGCTCGTAAGGCAATAAGCCGGTGTGGAGTCCTTGCCTAGCTCCAAACAAAATCTACACACTTGTCCTGGAGTCAGAAAGTCACCCTCTGCTGGGAGCTGGTATTATTAACTAAAAGCTCATTCCAAAATAGCACTTGCATGAAATCTCACCTACGCCACAGGCATGGCTGATCCTAGGGCTTCTTCTTCCCCCAACTCATAGCTTCTCCCCTAGGCTGAGCAGCCCAGGGATCCTATTCCAGATTCTAGTTCCCTCTGCTAGAAGGCTGCTGCTCACACCTCCCTTCTGTTCAGGGTGGAGTCAGATGAACCACACCTGACCAAGTGACTGAGCAGTAATTAACCTGGAGCTCTCTGCAGGGCTCCAACCAATAGTGCTAGCAGGAAAATCCTCCCCGCAGCATCCTGTTACAATCATTAAGGCTCTGTCTACACTATGGACCCTACAGCGGTCTCCTGTGTAACTGCTCTGTGTAGAGCTCTCCCACTGGCATAATTAAACCACCCTCAAGGACAAAAATTTTGCTGACAAAAGTGCTAGTGTAGACAAAGCCTAAGAGACCTCCCCATACTTGCTGGTTCAGCAGCTGAGTGGGCTGGTAATGGGAGTGCAGGGACTCCTTTTCCTCTTTCACCAGCTGGGGAAGTGTAACCCCCTGTCAGGATGCACATGCCCCCTGACGCACAGTGGCTGAGTCTCTTTCAGTCCCCAGCTGAAGAGGTGGCTGCGTTCAGCTCTGGAGGTCCCTCATTCAACCCATGGGGTGTTGGCCAAGATGGCAGCCACCACAGAAGCTGATGAGTGGGGACACTGGCCTTCCCCAGCCAACACTGCCCTAGCTGGACAGGTGTGAGAAGGAGCTGAAGAGTAGACTGATCATAGTCAAGGAGGGTCTGGAGTGGGGCACTATCCATTCCTGCTACTTTTCTTCTATAAGGACACCCAAGGGTCGACGGGAATCATTAGCCAACCAATCAAAATGACAAGGAAGAGAAATCGAGACCCATAAGGCCCTTCTCGCTGTGCCCAACCGTCTGCTGCCGACCAGCACAAGATTGGATCCCACTTGGTAGGACTGGAGTCCCCTACCCGCTGCCATGAAACAGAACAACAATGCTGGCCCTTTAAGAGCAAGGCTGGAGTCCTTTTTTCTTGTTAAAAGATGTCTGCGAGGGGAGCTGCCAATCTGAAAAATGATCCTCTCCTTTTTCCATTTTCTCCGTTCTTTCCTTCTAGCTCGTGCTCATCTGTTCAGGTGAACCGCAGGCACATTCATTAAATCTTTGTCTTTGACACCTCAGCTGCTTTGGAGCCCTGGGCTTCTCTTTCTCTCTCCATTCTGCCTTTTTTTTTTTCCCTCCCTCCCCCCACCCCCATCTCTAAGCTCGCCTGATCAGCACACTAAAAGGCTGCAAGAGAAAGCAGCAGAATAGTTAACTAAGCATAACTTTAACTCCAACTTGCTGAGTGGTCAGTTTCACACAGACAGATGTAAACAGAAGAAGGAGACTGGTTTGCTGGGAACTTGAATTTCATTTTCCAAGCCCAGTTGTTTGCAAACTGCATGCAGGTCCCATTAGGTATCTGGGCATCAGAGGCACATTCGGGGACAGGTTTGCTCTGGCAACGGCAGGATGCATCTCACTGTGATTTGCTAGTGTAAGGAGCTCATCTTGGGGGCGTGAAGGGCGACATTTAGAGCTCGTGAGCGTGAAGGTCTGATTACTTAAATCATCATCCCAAACCTCTCAGAACTTCGCAGGCCTTCAAAACCCAGTTCTGGATCTGAATTTTGGAATGGATCAGAATCAAACCCCAGACCCACACACTCTGCTTATAAACCTCCACATCATGTGACTTCAGCCCATCTTAAGTGATACCACTGACTGGAGCCAGTTATACTGAAAGCACTAGACAAGCATCTTACTGGCTTGCTTGCTTATTCTCCCTCTGTCCCTCATTGTCTTTCTTTCTTTCAGATATTCATGTGGAGATGTCTCCCTCTTCCAGGCTCCTGGGTTCCTGAATCCAGAACCAGCTGAGAGGCCTCCTGCTTTCCCAGAGGTTCTCCCTGGGACCACTTGTTCTGGGTTTGGAGCTGAGCAGTGGACTCGGATAAGTGTTTGGGGCCTCTTAGCTGAAATCATGCTAATATGATCTTGATCCATGAGGGCTGCTGTCTGGGTTGTACAATTTACTTTGTAGCCATAAAACAAAACCACAGGAGAATGAGATAGTCACAACTTGGTTTATGCATGGGCTCACTAATTCCCCAGTGCAAAACCCACTCTGCAGCCACAAACACTGGGAACCCTGAGAAATGTGTGTGAGCATATGCAGAAAGTGGGGGGAGGAGGGGCAGGTATCTTTGGCGCATGTGTGGTTTATGGCTACAAGGAGGTTATGTTACAGGATGTATGTGCTGGATGTGAGTGTGACAGGCATGTGAGGGGAGTGGGAGTGAGGGGCAGGTGTTTGTGCAAGAGGGGATGTATGCGTATGGGGGGATGTATCTGATGGATCTGAGCGTGTGGGGGTGTACGTGTGTGAGAGGGGTGTGTGTTTGATGAATGGGTGTAGGGGTGTGATGTGGGGGTATTTAATATGCACATCGTATTAGCAGGATCCTTGTCACCGTTAGTTAATCATTCTCCCTCTAGCTTCTTGCTGGGAGAAAAATGTAGAGACACTGATGGTTTTAGCTTAAGAGAAAAACCATTTATTATCAAGGGTGTGATCATTCCCAGAGCTCCCAGCCTGCAGAGGTGTGAGCTGATTTTGAGAGTCTGGAGAGGATTTTTTTTACAGACTCCCCCAGATTTCAGACATGAAATAAATGGGCATGTAGAGGGCAAACTGTGCAGTTCTACGCACAGATAGTGCAGTCCATCAGCAAAGGGTGCCACTGACTTTCAACAGGACTTTTGCTCCTCAATCACTTTGGAGCTTCTGAAATTCCACCCTGACTGATGTAGAGTTCTGAGAATAGTTTGTAACACGTGATTTATACAACCAATTTTGCTTCTCTGTGTTGCAGTTTCCTACTATATCTCAGTTTTCCTCCTTATGAATATTTAATACTAAAAATTACAATTTGAACTGTTCTGATTGAATATATAGGTCACATGGTATCATCTTTGTTCCCTGACGGGATAAGCAGGCCTCTTCAAATCCTGTTTTGGTGAAAATGCACATGAATATGAATTTGACATTCATTTCCCATGAAAATTCTGCACCGTTTGCTTAACATTCATTCTTCCAGCAAACCTTCTTGCCAGCAAACTCTTTGGCTAGAACGAACATAGAAAGCAACCACAAGAGTTGAAAACACGGGAAGCACGTTTGTTTAAAAGTAGAATCCAGATGAATGTTTAGGAGGAAAATAAACCACTGTTCACTCAGCTTGTGTCTGGAAACGCAGACTGCGGGAATGCACGTCAGGGTTAGAAATCCATAGACAAACAGCTGGAGATATAGGTATTCACTGGCAGGACTGGCCTAGCAATGAGTGGCTGTAGGTCAGGACTGAGATGTACTGGCAGTCTCACAGGGAACATTGCCCAGCACCTCCCTTGTTTCCAGAACCCTTATTTGAAGAGAGACAAAAACTAAACCCCAAAGTTTCAAAAAGAAGTAAAACCTGAGGATGCTGAGTCTGAGACGTGCGTACGTTTGTGACTGAGGTGCATACAATTCAGTCCTATTGAAGAGAACTCAGTTATCTGTCAATACCCTGATCAATACATGGAAAGAACCCCAAGTGCATCCAAGTAGACATGCCACTGCTGAAATACTGCCAGGACTGGATGCAAATCCCACAGCAGCAAACGGCAGAGGGCTAGTTACATTCCTTAGACTAGAGTGTGATGGTGACTTTTGCCCCTCCAGCCTCAGCACTCACAGGGACACTGAGAGTGTAACCATGTCTGAGATCATAGAATTATAAAATCATACCATTAGAAGGAACCGCAAGGGTCATCTCGTCGAACCCCCTGCCAAGATGCAGGATTTGTTGCATCTAAACTGTTCAAGACAGACGTCTTTCTTTGACTTTCCACAACCTCCCTGGGCATCTGTTCCATTGTCCTTCTGTTCTTACTCTTAAGGTAGGGCTGTACTACCTACTGGATCAGCGGCTAGTGCTCGATGTATCAGGAATCGATTTATCCTGTCTCATCTAGATGTGAAAAATCATAGAATATCAGGGTTGGAAGGGACCTCAGGAGATCTAGTCCAATCCCCTTGTTAAAGCAGGACCAATCCCCAATTAAATCATCCAACAGATTTTTACCCCATATCCCTAACTGGCCCCCTCGAGGACTGAGCTCACAAGCCTGGGTTTAGGAAGCCAAGGCTCAAACCACTGAGCTAAGTGTAGCACCTTACATTTGTCTTTATTGAATTTCTCCAGGTATTCACCAATGGTTTAGACATTGCTCTAGTAGCTTCCCGGGTATCAAGGTCAGGCTGAGTGATCTCTGGTTCCCCAGCTTCTCCTTTTCCCCTTTTTAAAGATGGACACTACGTTAGCCCTTCTCCAGTCGTCCGAGTCCTCTCCTGTCATCCCTGAAATGACAGAGCCGGCTTCCCCTGCCATCCCAGCAGCTGCTGCTGGATCAGGAGACAGACTGCTGGGCATCGACTAGGTGAAAGGGCTGCAACAGCAGATAGCGTGTGAGGTTAAGGACATGCTGGCAGAGTAACACCTACCCAAAGCTTGGGGATGCACTCAGCCAGCTCCCCAATCCTGTGCTCAGCAGGCAGCCTAAGGGTCATGGCTAAGTGAGCTTAGTTCGGCCCCACTTAAATCCTGTTATGTGTCCTTCCCTGAAGGAGCTATTTCCCTCTTTGTAATACCACTGCTGGCACTCCCGAGGCAGACCTACCCAGATCTGCTCAGCACAGGCACCCTGGAGGGATGCCCAGTCAATGCATCAGCTCTCCTCTCTGCAGCCTTGTGTCTCTGCACCGCTCTGTCTCCCGTCCTCCTCCACCGCCCCTGCTAATAACACCATGATGACGAGTGTGGTGATAGATAGATAGATAGAGGGGGTGGATGGGGATAGATAGATTAGATTAGATGCTGCATGGTAGTACCCAGTTTGTAAGCTGAGCAACATTTCTGGGGTCATGGTGCCATATAACATCCACCCCCACCTGGGAGCTCCTGCCATCTTCAGGAGCTGTCTATATGGCTCAGTGGGAAGGGCAGACTCTAGAAGATTTGTGGTTTGGCCAAGAAGGACATAGCACATCTCTGTGAGTGCACGGTTCCATCTTCTCCTGGATCCGCTTCTGATAGCCTTCCCTGAGATGATCAGTGCTGGAACAGGGAGATAACCAAGCCAGCCTACTGTGAGAAACACGATTGGCCTCCACTGTTGCTGGCCCAGGGCTCATGGCACTGAAAAGACTAGTGAGTAGAACAATGGAGGTGGTTGGCTGGCTTTTCTCTCTGTGGAGCCAACGGCAAGTCAAGCTGGATGGGCTGCAGGGTACAGCAAGTGACTCCTACACACTATAGCCACTAAGCCTTCCAATTGCAAGCCGGGAAGCTCTAGCTGGTTTCTGTGTGGCTTAGTATTTTTGATACAAACTTGACCTGTTCCCGTCTGAGATAATAATGACAGCAAGGGGCCTGGGCAGGGCGAGGCAGGGCCAGGATGATGGAATTAGTAGTGCTGAGGCTGGCCAGATCCTTGGAGCTGAAGAATGTAGAGTTTCAAGAAAGCTCAGCTCTGAAACAGTCCAAATTTCAGCCCAAAGCTGGAGTCAATTCTGATTGGTTCGGCCCATTCCTGAGCAAACAACCACATGCTTCTCTCCCCCCAAAGCTGTATTCTTTCTGGGCCCTGCTTCTAAAGTGGGATTCTTGTGATTGACTTAAATAGGAGCTTGACTGGCCCATCAACTTTGTTAAGGGTTGTGGGCTCAGGAGATTGTAGCAGAGCTGGGAATTGAGCCACAGAGTCCCGGGGTGACTCTAGGTCTCTCTGAGCCTTAATTTCCATCTGTAAAATGGGGATAATGACCCTTCCTTTCTCCCATCCTTTGTCTGTCTTGTCTACTTAAATTACAAGCTCTTTGGGGCAGGGATTGTTTTTTCCTATGGGTCTGTGCAGCATCCAGAACAACAGCCCCCCATCCCTGCTGGAGTTCAAGGCATTACTGCAATATAAAGAGTAGTAAATGGATCCAAATGCCTTCAAACTGTAGGAATGTACAGCACCTAGCACAACAAGGCCCACAGGTTTGACTGTAATACAAATATTAACAATAATAGCTGCAGGCAACATGTATCCCTCTGTGGGGTCTCAGTGGCATGGCTGATGCTGAGAGGTATGGCCTCCTCTGGTATGGAAATGACTCTCCAACCACACAGCCACACCATGCTGACAGCAAGGTTGTGGAGGGCGGGATATTAAACACCAAGGGCAGAACTGCTCTGGGAGGTGTAGCTGAGTTGTGCCCTGCTAAGCTGTGAATTCCTGCAGAGTTTTGTTCGCAGGATAAGCGCGCAGCCCAGTGCCCTGCTCCGAATTAATTATCCGCTGACACGATTTCGCTTCTTTCCCTTTGTGTTATTTTAATTAACAGAGATCTCCTCCAAGCAAGCCAGCTGTCATGTAAATTGTAAAACTGTCAGCATGTACAGGAACTTAACAGGGATTTTAAAAAAGCATTGCACAAAGGGATGTGCTACTTTGGCTTTTAAAAAAAAATCTGGAGTATTTGTAATTTTTTTTTCAAAGCATGAAAATTGTGGGGCGGGGCAGGTGGATGAAAAAACTCTAACTTTTATTTTATTGCAAATGATATTTTGGAAGGGAGGAGAAAGGGGGACTAATTTGTCCACAAAGTGAGTCAGGATGTGAGATCTGTTATGCTTTGCTGGGTAAAGGGGTCCCTTGTTTTTTCACTGATTGAGTTTCAGGGGAGAAGTTTGCAGGACGGAGTCTGGACAGAAGGAGGAAGAGCTGTTATTTTCTGGTGCTGCTTTGCCCTGGAGAAAGAAGGATTGTGCCCTTCATTCCCTCTGTTCTTGGACTACTTTACTTGTGCCGTCTCTGAGCCTATTCACTAAGGCTTTGAAGCCTTTCTTAGGTATGACAGGTCAAGAGCTTAGCCCTTTTCTTCCTGCTGCTGCTCAGGACTGACGAGAAGAAAAACTTTTTCCTAAAAGCTCCAAGGACAGGCCTGTGAAATAGATCCCAATAATAATACTTAACACCTCTCCCTGAGATCTCAAAGTGCTTCACAAACATGAATTCATTCTGATAACATCCCTGTAAGGCAGGGACATACTGAGCTAAAACTGGCTTCTATGGGGAGCTTTTTTATGCCAGTTGAATACTATTCTCTCTGCCTCAATATTTTGTTTAATTTGTTAAGCTCCAGTGATATGTTTAGCCTTGAAGAGACACACGCAAAAATTGTCCCTGTCCTAGCCCAAAGATCTATCTATCAATTGATCACTCAAGCTGGAAACTGCCTATCACTGCGGAATCTGGGCTCTGAGAATTAACAAAAGTAAGTTCACAATCACCAGGAACAGCTTAACCAGTTTCAAAAGAATAAGAGCCATCCCTCTGCAACTCACAAACTTTTTGGATTTTCTGAAACCAAAGTTTTTTGGAAGGGTCTGAAATGTTTACGTAAGTCCTTCCCCTCCTGTTACATCCCATGACACATCATTGTTATCAAAGACACATTGCATCTTCTGTTCCTGGCTGGTACTGACCAGAATTTTGGAAGCTCAGGGAGAACGGCTGTTTTCATGATATTTCCAGCCCAGCTGGATGCTGGAAGGACCAGAAAAAATGCAATTTCAGACCAGTAAGGCAAACACTAGGGATTATTAATTATTATTATTTGGTATTGCGGTGGAGCCTAAAGGCCCCAATCAGGGCTGAGGGTCTTGTGCTTGGTGTTGTATGCACATATATAACAAAGATCATCCCTGTCCCAGTGAGTTTACAATCTAATTAAATTAAGCTATGATGTAAACCAGTGTCACTTCCGTTTGGCTTGGAGTGGCTCTTAAATCAAAAAAATTAGCTCAGGCTAAATTTGGTCTGACAGATAAGTGATTTGTGGCTCTGCTCCATTTCTAATTCAGATGGGACCAAATTCTGGTCCTCAGAGATTTTCATCTGGATTTACCCCAGAATCTGACTGGAAGGGCCTGACTCTCCATCACTCTACACCTTGCATCATCATCTACATCTGTGCACAGTGGGAGTAAAATGCCTCTCTCTCAATTAAGAATTTGCCAGTCTGTCACAGGTGGGAGCAATTTCACATCTCCTTACCACAGTGACCTTACAAGCCTGAGGGCCTTGAAGAATCAGGACTATTGTCCAGATAATCATTCTATCTTGAACTCCAAGGAGTTCATTCTATCTGAACTCCAAGGGCCAGCTCGTTAGCTGGTGTTAAATGTCCCAGCTCCATTGACATCAGCTAAGTTAGGACAATTTACACTGGCTGACTATCAGACCCTGAGTGTTTGGGCTTCCACTTATGCTCCAGTTCCATTCACATGAATGAGATTTTCAAGACACCAGAGGCATTTAGATGCTCAGTTCCCATTAAAATTACTGGCTTTGCAAATCTCAGGCTTACTTCCTGGCTTATTTGGAAATTTTGGGGAGAAAACCCGAAAACTCAAACTGGGTTAGTTTTTTTCATGGAAAGATAATTTGAGGGAAAAACAGCTTTTTGGTTGAAAATGAAATTTTCACCAAAAAAAAGTTTAAAACCAAATTATCTAGTTTTTCAATGAGAAACTGAAAGCCAAAACGCACTTTTCAATATAAAAACCTGGACATTTGTAACAAAAAAAAATAATTATTTTTGCAAAAATCCCCATCCCAAAATGTGGGATTCTGAAAATATTTTATGGGAACTTCAGATGAAAATGAAAGTAAATGAAAATCTGTACAAATTTTCCATGAAAAATAATTGCCATTTTCCAACCAGTTCTTCCCAGTCCCTCCTTAAGACACCTTTTGAGGCACAGCACACTTCGGAAAAGTATCTAAGGTGGGATTAGGAAGCCTCCTGAAAAATAATGCAATATGATTATTCCCAGGGTTTGTTATTAGTCCCCGGCAGATAGCTTTAATTAGTACCATTTTCTTCGAAACAAGCTAATGTGGTGAGCCTCTGTAGTCCTTTTGTTACTAAAAATTCTAATCCCCATCATTTAAACAGACAGCAGGTGAGACAAGATCTCCCTTAGGCGATACAGATTTCAAACTAGTACCAACTTCCAAATCTCGGGAAATGGCAGCCATCAAGGTAAAAGCAATCTGCTGTTTACCCCGGAGTTGGAGCAGTTGCAACACACAATTACCAAACCCCAGCAAGCGCCAGAACATCTGAACTTCTATGGGCATAAATATCAAACAAGCTGCCCATGTTTAATGTTGAAACAGTCCAAAGAGTATTGATTAGATGTGCTCTCCTCAGTAGAAAACATTAGTTTTGGCTCTACACCCCCATGTCTGAGCTCTGCTCACATGGGGTGAGGAGTGGGTGGGATGGAGATTTGCCACGGAGCCAAATTCAACTCCCTTATTCTGTGCCGCCTCGCCCAGCAACAGCGAGAGCAGCCTAAAGGCTACATTAACTTACATCATTGGCATAAGGTCCCAAGGACCATATGCTAGGAGAGATTTGGCAAAGGGGAACAGAGCTCCACCATATCTCTAGCATGCTCCTTCCCTCTCCCAGGATGTTCCCCCTATACTGAAGTAGGCAGGGGAAGCTACACTGGCTTCCCATCATCAGAGAGTCCCCAACCACTAGGGGAACTTTTTTTGCTATCACTTCTGGCCAGAATCTGGCCCCTTTGTGCAATTTGCCTGGCCCATTATTCAAAAGGTCAGACAAGAGAGACAAACTGAAAAGTTTAATCTTTTGCTATTTTGTACCAACATTATAATTTAGCTACATCCAGCATCCTTTGTACGAAAAATGAAAATGTTTTACAGAGGAAGGTAAGCTAAGGCAAAAAGGGAGAATAAAATAAGTAAGAGCTGAACATTCATTATAATTAATCTATTTTGCTCTATAGTGACTTTCATTGAAGAGGATTCCAATGATCTTTCCGACCATTCAGCCTTATCCTGACAAAACTGCATGTGCAAATGGCCAGCTGCACAGTTTTTATGACTGTAGTAACTGCATGCACAAATTCTCTCTCTATGTGCTTTCATGCCTAGTTGTGAAGATCTAGGCCAAAGAATTTTCATCATAAACTGAAAATCAACCAGGCTTTCCTAAGATCAGGCACTTCAAATGAGCAAAACTCTGTGTTAATGGGACCCATATGTCTTTGTTTAAAAGCTGCTTCAACAGCAAGAATAGCAGATGCAGAACCAAACGAGTGTTGATGAAAATATGGCAGGAGTTCCTGCAAGGATATTCAGTGGACATCTAGTTTCTGCAGAAGCCTGTAGTAACCCAACAACAATCTATTAATAAATGTGGAGGCTAAAAGTAATGCAGGTAGCAAGGATCCAAGGAAACAAGGAACTCAAATGATGAACAGCAAAGAAGCAACAAAGTGGTCGAGAAACTCTGAGATAGACCTGTTGAGCAACAAGACATTGGCCAGTGCAGCCTATGGCTGGAACATGGGTAGCCAGAATGTGAACAGTTGAAATGACTGGATTCCTCTCTTGAGGATGGAATGGATGGAACCTCAAAAGGATGAGAGGCAGCTACTGCAAGAGAGAAGCACATGATGGCTCCATTGCAATAGAGACACCTCCAAAGTTACTCCTTGGACATAAGGACAAGTGTTTAGCTTTTGTCTGTAAATAATATTTGAAGTCAATTCAGATTGATAGCTCTGGGGAGTGAAATGCTCATCGTATCCACAAATGGGTGCAGTGCGGCTTTGTACATGATCTGTTCAGTTACAGGTTTTTCTGCTGAGTCAGCCAATTTCTTCCTTTAGGCGGGAGGGAGGGCGGAGGGAGGAGGTTGATGATGTGGACGCACATGCCCTAAGAAGCAAACTGAGACCATGCTGTTAATTTCACAAAGGCCACTAAGCTTTCAGCCTCCATAAATAAACAGAGGGGTGGATGCGGATAGAGAGAGAGATCCAGGAGCTATGGTTAAGACAATGAGAGAGAGAGGTTTTGCTTTAAGTTTGGTTTTGTGGTGTTTTTGTTGCATGACATTGTTTTTAATGACTATCATCCTTATCCCAGCCTTGCTGACCACTGACTCCCTGTGTTGCACAATGAAGGGCAATGTTCAACTGAAAATCAATAGGGGACTATATCCATCTTTGATGTAGGGGATCAAGCTGCACCTTCCGGCACACTGAAGACATCAGCCAGCCCCAAACCGAGCAGCTATTCAAAGCTCCCGAATAAATCTTCCATTCAGGCTGAGCGCATCAGCCAATCTACAAAACTGACATCTAAAGCAGGGCTTTTCAAAGGTGCCGAAGGGAGTTAGGCCCATTGAAATTCAATGGGAGTTGGAAACATTGCTTTTTGGGGTGGAATTTTCAAGATTGTTAACTGAATTTTTCTTTGGGTTCAGACTGGTATTGCACTGGGCGAGGGTCTGTTGTTTGTGTTATACAGGAGGTAGCATTAGATGATCACAACGCTCCCTTCTGCCTCAAAATCTAAGGAGCTATGAAAAGTGGTTTGAGTCTGGGATGGAGGGTTGGGTCCCTTTCATTATCTGATACCTCCCGAATCCCAATTATGTTTTGCTTTTAAAACACCAACAATCGGAAACCATATTTTTATAAAGAAAAGAGATTTTTATATCCCAGCAAGGCAATAATGAATGCAAGCCCCAGGTGATCTTAGATATCCACAGCATTGAAGTTGGAGCACTGAATTCATACCAAGAAGAACAAACAGGGTTTGTGAATGGTCCAGCACAACACTGGAGATGCTTTGTAATGAGACAAGGCCCCTGCTTAAATCCTACAGACCCAGCAATGCTGAAGTTTTAATATAAGGTGGTTTTCTCTCCAGTCCCTGTTTGCCATGCCAGGCAGGTTGCCTTGTCCGCTGAAACAAATGACCTTGAGCAGAGCTGCGGGTCAATAAAATAATTTGCTAACTGATCCATCTTCTGTGGCAAACTGATGAATCAACCTCGACTCCCTGGGCTGTTTTATGTACAGATGGGAGACCCATTAAGTTAAAATAATATGTGCATATACATCCATTTCCATGCTATAAATGGATGGCACTAAATAAATGAGTTTGCATCTTTCAACATGGAAAAACATTGATGCATTTTTTGACACATGGCCTTTCGGGGTTGGATATGCTCCCAGGGATATATGTCATGGTGTTTTTTTTTATTCTGGGTCTCCCTCTTTCTTGACTTCCAGCATCCTGTCCCTCTTTCTCAACCCTCTTCCTTTCGCTTTCTATGGCTTTGTCTCTCTTTCCCTCCCTCTGTTACTCTGTCTCTTTCCAAGCCCCCTCTCTTTCATCAGGTCCACTCCTGGACCAAGGGACTATCTCTTCTAACTTGTGGTTTAAAATGTGTATTGGCTCCTGGTTCTTTGCCATGGTCAAGCTGATTGCCTCAAGTATTCCAGCTCCAGCAACCCCCTATTCCAGCTGTCCTCAGCCTTCATTGTGAGAAAAGTGCCAGAGAGATTCCCTATGAGCCATCTGCAAGTCCCTACCCCCATGCTCCAACCTTCTGGTGGCTTGGCACATCTCTAGATTGTCCTTCAAGCAACCCATCCATCCTCAGAGCCCTACACAGAGCATTAAGCAAACAGAACTGCACCCCCAGCTATTCCTCGTATAACCCTCCGGGGTCCAGATATGCATCATTCCTAGCATGCCCACACTGCTTCCTACAATCTTACAAAGGCTGAAGAGGAAGCATTGGGATGCAGTCCCAGACCAGGCTTCCAGACTCGAGGCTGGGTTGCCACTAAGGCTGGAGTGACACCTCTAAAACTGGCAGACCTGTTGTTGTGAGATTTCAGCCCTGACATAACTAAACTAAACCCCTGGCCCAGTGAAGTCAATGTGAGTTTTCTTGCTGACTTCGGGGGGAGGGGGGCAGGATTTTGCCCTTTGAGTCTGTTCTTTGCTTACAGGTTATTGTTCTGAATGCACTAGCCCCACCAGGGAATGACCTGCTCCTGCTCTCATGGAAATCAACAGGAGTTTTGTGTTTGAGTGGGCCCTAATTGCTTCCCTATCCTAGAGCCTAAACCACTTCCCATGCAAATCAAGGTAAACACTTGCATTGATTTCAGTGCAAGATGCATTGGGCCTCTGGAATTGGCCCTCTGCTAAGCAGACATGCGTAAAGATGGGGAAAAGCCCAAGCTACAAGTCCCCAGGCTCCCAGCAAGACACCAATCTCATGGCCTGTGCTAAAGCTTCAAGCCACGGAAGGATAAAGGAAAGAGGTACTGGAGCCAAGTAGGGTCCCAGTCAAAATTTGCCCAAGGAATAACCTTCTCTGCACAAACGTCCCTTATTTTACTGATCAGTGACATGGCAAAGCACCAGAAACAAATAAGAAATGCCCATTTACACCATGGGGACACATCAGCCTTTAGGAACCGATGGGGAGAAGGAGGCAGAGGAAGAAAAAGCAACCAGAATATGAGGCCTGAATTATAAACCAGCCCTTGTTTCCATGACTTAAAGTTCATGCATGCATCTGGGCTGCATTTATTTCACAGTGCTGCAAACTGGGGCACTCGGAGGTATGGGAGCAGAAAGGCCCTGAGGCAACCTGTGTTCAGTGAGCCCCTAATCGTGGCGAGGTGATTAATGTCCTTCTGGTCCTGTGCTTCACTGTTCTGTTCTTTTGCCTTTCTCACCATCGCTCTGTAATGCCGTCTCTGCAGGTGCCATACGGGTGTGCATGAAGCAAATTGGCTTTTCAGTTGATAGTGCTTAGCTTCCCTGGTGCAGGGAGCAGGGACAGAGCAGACTGAGCAGGAAAAGAGGGGCAAGTCAGGACCCAAACCCAGGGCCTTGTCTCTGAACATTAAATAGAATCTACAAAATAAAGAGCTTTCTGAGGAAAGCAGATTTCTTATTACATTTTATAGACCTGGAGGATCCCAACACACTTTACCCAGGACTGGAATGGAGCCTGCCACATCATTAAGGGTAGTTTTGGACATCAAGTGAATCTTTGAGTCTCTTGTATCCAAATGGGGAGGCAGGATATAATTAACTAAGAAATTAGCAAGGGCTCCCATGCTAAAACATCTTCCCTTGGGAAAGGGGTGATGAGGCTCAGTGTGACTCATAGGGAAGAGCAACCTCTGCTGAGTCACAAAAACCAAGTCCTCTAGCATCTAGGTGCTCCTTGAAGGTTTACTATCCAAGTACTAAGAACAGGAGCACACGGCTGCTACTCTGAAACCTATCCAAGTACTGTCCTGCACAGAGCACAGGCAAGATTACAAGACTGGAGGGTTACCTTCTACAATAACTTAGTGCTGTATGGGATATTCTGAAGGTAGGTAAAGAGTTCCAAGCCTGAAATTTAGACCCAAAACCATTCCCTCCAGGACTTGTAACTTGCAGATTTTCTAAAGGCTGGAAATGTCTTTCCTCTATCATAGCTTTCTATTGCAATCTGAGATTATTTCGCTGCTTGCTTCAGAAGAGTCAGCAACAGGATCACCCAGGAATGGGAGACTTTGCCTAACTTTTGTTAGATATTACAGACATGTGTCAATACAATAAGACATTACTCTCTGTTTTAGGCTCGTACAAATAAAGTGGTGCCCTCATTTTACAGATGGGGAAAATTAAGTCACAGACAGGGTCAGGGATGCATTTGAAAAGGCATACTCTTGCTTTCATATGAAAACATGTATACACATTCACCACCTGTGTCAGTGCAAACTGCAGCAGCTGCTGGCTTGCAGGCTTGGTGGTGGAATGTGCAAACAGGGCTGAACTGTTGCACCTGTGTTTTGTACCCAAATCTCCTCTCTGCATATTTGACACTAAGGACCTGATCCTGCAAGTGGCTGAACTCCTTCAACACCCACTGAAACCACTGGGAATCAACTCAGTGAGTTAGTGGGGAATGGAACCCAGAAGTCCTGCCACCCAGTCTTCTCTGTTCACTAGACCACATTCCCCTCCCAAAGCCAGGAATAGGGACTCCTGAGCCTCAGCCTCCTTTCTCTAACCATTAGACCAAACTCCTCTCCCCTCCCAGAGCTAGTTAAAGAGTCCTGATTCTCAGATCTCAGCTCACTCTCATATCCCTGCTTCAATCTTTACGTTAATTTTGACTTAGGAATCATTAGCAGAGTTAACATGATCTGGCAGTGTAGGAATCCTCTTTTCCCTCATTTTAAGCTTAATTTGCCAGCCCATCCCTACAGGAGAGGGTGAATTACACTGGTCTACAATTTTTCCAACGACTCTGAAGTCGTCTGCTTCAGAGATAAAATGTGATATTTATTATGTATTTTGATGTGCTGAATTCAGATATGACAATTAAAACAACTGATTGGCTACTGTTTCTAAGATATTTAAGTTTTTACATTTTATGTCTATGTATACTGTGTAGATAGTAGAGTTTTAATCATAAATTGTAAACCTAGGTCTTTTCATGTGTTTATGGTTGCTTTACATGATAATATTTCACCTGTCCTGTTTATGTAACACTTTAAAAATCAGCAAAAGGGTTATATAAATAAAATGTATTATGAAACAAAAGGCAAAAAACTATTTTGTACATAGTTTAGTCCTATTCAGTGTCTACTCGGCACTTCTTGGCTTGTCTCTTGTATTCATTAAATGGAGCATCTCTTGTCACTGTCCAGCAATAGTCTGCAAGCATTGATGGGCTCCATTTGCCCTGATAGCGTTTCTCCATTGTTGCAATGTCCTAGTGAAATCGCTCACCATGCTCGTCGCTCACTGCTCCGCAGTTCGGTGGAAAAAAATCTAGATGAGAGTGCAAAAAATGTATCTTTAGTGACATGTTGCAACCAAGGCTTTTGTATGCCTTGAGGAGGTTTTCCACCAACAACCTGTAGTTGTCTGACTTGTTGTTTCCGAGAAAATGTATTGCCACTGACTGGAAGGCTTTCCATGCCGTCTTTTCCTTGCCACGCAGTGCATGGTCAAATGCATCATCTCGAAGAAGTTCACGAATCTGAGGACCAACAAAGACACCTTCCTTTATCTTAGCTTCACTTAACCTTGGAAATTTTCCACAGAGGTACTTGAAAGCTGCTTGTGTTTTGTCAATGGCCTTGACAAAGTTCTTCATCAGACCCAGCTTGATGTGTAAGGGTGGTAACAAAATCTTCCTTGATTCAACAAGTGGTGGATGCTGAACACTTTTCCTCCCAGGCTCCAATGACTGTTGGAGTGGCCAGTCTTTCTTGATGTAGTGGGAATCTCTTGCACGACTATCCCATTCGCAGAGAAAACAGCAGTACTTTGTGTATCCAGTCTGCAGACCAAGCAAGAGAGCAACAACCTTCAAATCGCCACAAAGCTGCCACTGATGTTGGTCATAGTTTATGCACCTCAAAAGTTGTTTCATGTTGTCATAGGTTTCCTTCATATGGACTGCATGACCAACTTGATGGCAAAACATTGCCATTATGCAGCAAAACAGCTTTAAGACTCATCTTCAATGAATCAATGAAGAGTCTCCACTCATCTGGATCGTGAACGATGTTGAGGGCTGCCATCACACCATCGATGTTGTTGCAGGCTACAAGGTCACCTTCCATGAAGAAGAATGGGACAAGATCCTTTTGACGGTCACGGAACGTGGAAACCCTAACATCACCTGCCAGGAGATTCCACTGCTGTAGTCTGGAGCCCAACAGCTCTGCCTTACTCTTGGGTAGTTCCAAATCCCTGACAAGGTCATTCAGTTCAGCTTGTGTTATGAGGTGTGGTTCAGAGGAGCAGGATGGGAGAAAATGTGGGTCCTGTGACATTGATGGTTCAGGACCAGAAGTTTCATCCTCTTCCTCTTCCTCTTCCTCATCTGACTCAAATGAGAATGATTCTGGTACATCAGGAACCGGCATTCCTTCTCTGTGGGGTATTGGGCGTATAGCTGATGGAATGTTTGGATAATGCACAGTCCACTCTTTCTTCTTTGACACACCTTTCCCAACTGGAGGCACCATGCAGAAGTAACAATTTCTGGTATGATCTGTTGGCTCTCTCCAAATCATTGGCACTGCAAAAGGCATAGATTTCCTTTTCCTGTTCAACCAGTGGCGAAGATTTGTTGCACAAGTGTTGCAGCATATGTGTGGGGCCCACCTCTTGTCCTGATCTCCAATTTTGCAGCCAAAATAAAGGTGATAGGCTTTCTTAACCATAGTGGTTATACTGCGCTTTTGTGATGCAAAAGTCACTTCACCACAAACATAGCAGAAGTTATCTGCACTGTTCACACAAGTACGAGGCATCTCTGCTCACTTTGGCTAAACAGAAATGTGTCCCTTAGCAAAATCAAACACTGACAAATAAGAGAGCACGACACTGTATGATTTCTAGAGCTGATATAGGGCAATTTGTTCAGCAGAGTGATGTAAGCTTCGTTATGATTGCATCATCCATGACTTCTAGGAATAACATGATGCAATTCATCTCATGTATGACGCAATACCAGCTTCAGATTGCATCATTCATTGTTTTGCCTAAAAAGCAAGTACTGTCCAAACCCAGTCATAGATTTATTCACAGATCCAGTCAAAGATGTATTTTAGTCATTTCTGGTTTAAATTGAGATCCCTTCCCTTTATAACTCACTTCTCCTCCTCCATTCCCATCGTATATACTGTCGTATATACTGACCCAATAGCATATTTTGAAAACTAGAGCCAATCAACAATTTTAAGCATCATTTTCGTTCTCAGTGACCCAGAATTAGTAAAGTTTGACTACATTTATTTCAGAAGCATTTTGGCTGTAGAGCAGTGTTACCTGGACTTATTATCTCACTGGCTCTCTGGCTGATAGACTTAACAAGGTTAGGCACAGATGAGTGCTGGGGAATAATAAGTTAGTCAATGGGACCAAGCTGCAATGCTCATTACTGAGGAGGTGAAAGGTTAACACATTGTCATGTCAACAAGGTTAACAAACTAACCACACACAAAAGCCATCAACATCTAACAAAGTTAGGTAGCAGAGGAGGCTACTAGAGTAAAACAGAGCCCTAGGGCTCATCTATACTCCAAAGTTGTATCACTTTAACTTGAACAAAACAGATAAATCAGTACGACTCCCTAGGGCGGATAGTTAAATATCGCTACAAAGGTGCTTATAATGGTATAGCTATTCCAGTACAGGAAAGGGGCTAAACTACAGCAGTAAAAGTCACCTGTATAGTGGTATGACTGCATATGCACTAGGGACAACTGTACCAATGTAACTGGATTATTATTAGTTATTTATTACTGTAGTGCCTAGGAGCCCTAGCCATAGATCAGGACCCTAGTGTGCCAGGTGCTGTAGAAACACAAAACAAAGAACAAGAGGCCTCACAGTGTGTTTATATGTGTTGGCTGGGGAGAGAGTTGGATACTGCTATTGCACAGCCTGTGTGAGGCAGCCCCTCTGTACTCACCAATAATTCACGCAAAGCCTTGGACATTAGGATCTGTTTAATGAGAGCTGGCATGTTGACCAGATCACTGAGAAAATTAGTTGGCATATCAGCAAGTGTTACTCCAGGGGGAATAAATATTTCAATATTTGGCTGAAACCTGCAGCCCTTATTCAGGCAAAACTTCCATTGAGGGCAGTAGGAGTTTTGCCTGACATACATCTCTGGGATCAAGCTAACTTCTTGCTTGCTTGCTTTCATGTATTGCCAGAGCGCCCATTACTATGGTATCTAGATGTCAATTACAGGGTGCAAAAGAGAAAGCATCAAGAAGGGAGAGGAATTATTGGACATGGGACAAACAGGGTAGGATCTGATAATGGGATGAAATTAAGAATAAATATAAGGAAGTGGCATATAAGCAATGAGAACAGTACCTGGAATATTCTTATATAGATCTCTCTGTCTGCAGACCCTGAGCAATATGCATCATCCACCCTCTAATGGAGGATCATTTGCATCCAGATCACTTGGAGACAGTGTGGTGTGACTGTCAGAGGCCCTCTCAAGACATCAGCGCTCACACTGCAAGCAGGAGGCAGCTGCCCGTCTACTCTGTTTTCTCTACCTTTTTCCTTGTTACACAACATGCTATCTCTGGCAGACATTGGAGCCCCCACTCCACTCCTCTGCCCCCAATAGCTTACAGTCTAAACGGACAAGACAGACAAAGGGTGGGAGAATGCAAAGAGTTCCACTTTACAGATGCAGAATTGAAGCACGGGAGAGTCTAACTGCCTTGCTCAGCATCGCATAAGGAATCTGTGGCAGAGCCACGGCTGGAACTCAGCTTGTCTAAATCCTACTCTGATGCCTTAAGCAGAAGATCATCCTTCCTGTTTAGGATCCAGCTGTGGGTTTGGCCCAATTGCTCTAGTATGTTTCACAAGAGTTACTGTTGTGTTGCCTAAAGAAGTGGTTGTAAGGCCATGACCAACTAAACTCTCTCGTGAAAAGTCACTGAGCCAGGCATGGAGGAAGCTGTCCTTTGAGACAAAAAAAAAATCCTACCAAACTCACTCAGCCTTCAGCATGTGCAGCCTGGAACCTACGACAGAACAGAGTTGGCCAATGGGCAGACCTGGCTATTCCTTCCCCCTGCCTGCAAAGAACTGTGCCAGCCGTACAAGCTAGAAAGCAGCACAGGACAGGGCTGACTCTGCACTGAAATCGCTGCAGGGAACTTCCTGTAAGCTATTAAAGCAAGTTTAGTAATTAATACCTTCCATGCATGAGAGAAATGAAAGGCAGGTGGGTGTGGGGGAAGAGGGGGAGAGTGGGAGGAAGCAGGAAGGAGAAAGGCACCCCTTTGAATGCAGCTGGGCTTTTTCTGTTGTAGTTTTTACTTGTTTATTAATAATTTGCCCTCTCCCAAAGGCTCCAGTGTTAAAACCTCTTGGACAGGTTATTAACGAGTAATCATCCCTGGGTGACCGTTCATTATTACTGTGCCTTTCAAACACGCCTGTCTCTGTGGGATCTGGGAGGTCTACAAAACTTTAACGATCGGTGCTGTCCTTCTAAAGAAAGAGCTCTCCTCTCCCCACTCTGCTGAAGCCGCTCAGTGGTTGGATCCCAGCGGTTCTAGCTTCTGGTCTAGGTACTTATCTGGCCTGCATTGCTATAGTCTGGGAGTTGGCACCCAGCATTGGCCAGCATTATCAGGACATGATTCATTGAGCAATACCCGCAGGCATAGATGCTCTTCAGGCCAAATTCTGAACCCACAGCCTGAGCTGCCACTGGGTGTGCTGCGAAGATCCCAGGAATCCTCCTACAGAGATCACTCCAAATTCAGGGCTGGGGTAAATCGCCACAAAACTTTGTATGATATCTGTGGTGGATGAGTGGGGAAACAACTGATAGATCCACATAGCTGCTTCCAAGCAGCAGCCTGTGAAATGAGTTTGGCAGGGTCTCAGGCCATTCCCAGTGCGCACATTATAAAAAAATACCTATGTGGCCAACACTAATTGACCCCTTTGTCAGCAATCTTGGCAAAAGGTTGACTGGATCATGCAATGTGACAGCACTTAGGTCAGGGCTGAAGCACATTGGCAGAACAAGGAGGAAGCCTGTCCTGGTATTATCCATACTGCTCCGTGGATAAACACCAGACTTCAGTCTCTGGGGGTGTCAGTCTGGTGCCTTTCACATGCAAGAAAAAGAAAGGCACTTGCTTCCCTTCTTTTGTACTGATCAGTGTTGTGTGTCCAAAATGGCTATGGTACCGTGAACCCATCAGGGACGGAGATCACTTTACACTAAGCAAACCATTAGGTTAGAAGCACATTTGGAAGGGCTACTGTTTTGCGAAAGAGGAAGGTAATTCACGATATGGCTCTAATGTGCTTTTCACATTATAACCTCCAAGGATGTCTGGATGAGGATCTCTCTTTCCAAGGCCGTTTGTGAGAGAGGCCTCTTAGTGTTAAAGAGACACTCCATTTCGGCCCCTTTAAATCTATTTTCTTAACAAACAAAAGTTTATTTTCTAAATAATAATAATAATAAAAATCCCAGCCTTGGGGCTATCAGTCAAATGGCTGGAAGCTCATTCAAGCGTGTGTCCATTACTGTCTCCCTGTTTTAAAAAACCTGCTGCTGGCATCCTGAGCAGTTTATTCCAGGGTAATGACTGAAAGATCCTGATCGATGCTGATTTTGATCTTACATAAACACAATGGCCTCTGTTTCCTGGGGAAGTGTGAGGTGTCGGCATTTGGTAAATATACATTTATTTATTTTTTCTTCAACAGAGAACTATTTTTTCCTTTCCCCTCACCACTATAGCTGCATTACTACATAGATGCTAGGAAAAGATCTGGAAAAGCCAGGATATGACAGTCGTAGAGATTTGGAGACATGGGTGATCTGGATCTTCTCAGCTAAATTGTGTTTTCTTTACAAAGAGAAATAATTGCAGGGGAAACCAGTATCAAGTGTTATTTTCCCACTGAGCATTCTCAGGTATTTTGTTATTGATTGGTCAGATTAGCCAACAGAGCAGGTGCCTTATGACAGCTGCTGGGAAGGAAAGACCTTTTGACAATTTGCAAAGATGTAGACATTTACTTCTACTGAATTTACAGTTCTCAGGGAAATGATAGAAACCCCAGGAAGTGACATGCAGAATTTTGAATAAGTTTGTCCCAGAACACTGAGAGCCTGTGATTTCTAGACTGTCAATGTCCTCTAGAACAGAGTATCTGTGTGTTCTAGAATGCTGATGACACTGAGCCCTGATCTACACTAGGGCTGGGGGGATCGACCTAAAATATACAACTTCAGCTACGGGAATAGCATAGCTGAAGTCAACGTATTTAGATCGAGTTATTGCGGCATCTTCACTGCACTGAGTTGGCTGCTGCCGCTCCCTCATCGACTCCGCCTGTGCCTCTCGCGGCGGTGAAGTACCAGAGTCAATGGGAATGCGCTCGGGATCGATTTATTGTGTCTAATCTAGATGCGATAAATGGACCCCTGAAAGACTGACTGCTACCCGCTCATCCAGCGGGTAGTGTAGACCTTCCGTTAGAACGTGTCGTTTGCATGTCGGTCCTAGAATAGCAATGCCCCTTTGAATGCAATGCGTCTTTATGTTCCTGAAGTCTGATGCAACTGGAAACATGGGCACATGTTCTAGAATGATGAGGGCACTTGGAACACAGAGTGAATGTTGCTCCTTGGAACCAAAGTGTGTTCTCAAAAATGTGTACAGTCCCTTAAAAAGCAGCACAGTGTTTTGTGCTCCAGAACCCTGAGGCAATGTTGTGAGTTCTGCAATGACCTTCTCAAGGTGAGTGGCTGGGTGTTCTAGAACCTCAATATAGTTCTTAGACCCCTGAGACAGCATCCTGTCGATAGCCTGCCTGGATGGTCCAGGTGAAGGTAGATTGGGCATGATAGTACAGATATGAGTACAGGCAAGTGCAAGGTTCCCATATGAATGGAATTCTTCTGCTGCTCATTTCTATTTTGGGAGAAGTGTAAGCAGAGGTTTCATTTTTGTCATCATTCCAGATAGCATATTCATTTGGGTAGAGGGCAGGGATAGACAGCTCAGAACCTTCCCCTGGGCCTCATCATTACAGACAGTTTATGTGTTTCAGTACACACAAAATTGTCCTTTTTCATGCTAACTTCCCCTTGATTTCAGTAAGAGTTTGGCTGTGAGCTGGGGCTCCACAGCTGTACCCACAGATACTATTTTGAATTTTGCACTAAACTAAAACAGCTTCCAGACTTGGAATAGCACGTCAGAGAAGGGCAAAATCCTGGCTGTTTTGAGATTTGCAAATTATTGTGGGTCATGTTTGGGTTTTGCTTTCAGGACTGAGTTCCATTTTGTCCAAACCCTCAACTCCAGTCTTGACCCATTTCTAGCTTCTTTGCAGCATTAGACACCAACAAGCAGCAAGCAGAATGGCTGAAGACAGGGAAAATTTGGGACTGAAACAGCCTTAGAGATCTCATCTACATAATATTCGACTATAGCATCCCATAGACTGTGCTGTGTATTCATATTCTGGCTGTTAATCCATGATCTGACTTTCTTATCTCTATGATCTGTGATCCTGGGATGCCAGGCAAACTTCTGCATGGTCAGAAATAAAGGTGTTTCAACTTGAAGGTCATAAGTTACTGACCTTATTGGGAATGAAAGTCCAGGGGGGCAGATTGCTATTGTTTTAATTAAAGGGGGAGGGAGGGAATGGGGAGGAGTGGGAGAAGAAACAGTTGAACAATCAAACAATGTTTTCCCCTTGTTAAGACAAATAGTTGGAGGTATAATTTAAAAGGCTGGAATTGTCTTTTTGAAAGAACATTTGAATGTGGATGTTGAATGATTGACAAATAAAGGGCACTCTCCCCTAATTTAAATATGTTCCTAGTTTGTGCAGAATATGTTAATTTATACATTGCCTAAATAGCCAGTAGCTATTGTCTGTAAAACCACATCAGATCAGGGCAACAGGGCAGTTAATGTACTGGCTAGATGTTATGGCTGGTCAGTGAAGCGATCTGAGCTTCCTTCCACTGGCTCTGAAGTCCTAAATGGAATAGCTGAGCTGTAAAAAAATGCCAGGGGCAAAAACTGAAGTTCTTTCTGTCAGCCTGCAGTAGGGCAAGGCATTCCTTCCTATAAGGAATCACATCAATACCCTTCAGAAGCAATGTTAGCCTTGCACCTCAGTGAGCTGCAGTGATTTTTCAAGTTCTATATGGAAGAGAAAAAAGGTTCCTATGGAATTTCTTCAAACCCATCATGCTCACTATAGGACTGGTTTCAGGGGGAAGGGAGGGATAGTTAAAACACAGGACTGGGAGCCCAGAGATTATTCCTAGCTCTGCAACTGACTCACTGTGTGACCTTGGCCAGGTCACCTCCCCCTCTCTCTGTTCCTCAGTTTTCTTATCTGATGAATGGGGATCATGATGATCTACCTCACTGACAGACTGGGAGGCTACATTCATTCATGCTTGCCTATGAGGATAAATGCCTATAAGCAGATAAATACCCAAGAAGAGGTCTGTTGGTTGGCATATATAGAAGATGGGCATGGCTTTTTGATTATGTTCTAGCTAATTATTGAGCTTGTGAATTATCCTCCCCATTTAACCCACTCAGTTATTTTATTTACTACATTTTTCTTTTCTTTCCTTTTCTTCCTGGTACATAGCACACAGGCACAACTCGGAGCTCTGCTGAGGCACGGCAGGAAGATTCCTTCCTCAACAGCATTAAAACTAGGTCAGATGAGGTGCTCTCTGCTCCTTTTGTTGCACTTGATGTGCTTTGCAGTGGTTTCTTCCTCTTGATGTTCAAAAACATGCTGCTTTCTTCCACCTCCGCTCACTCGACTGTATTTACACTTCGTTGAAGCCCTGTGAACTCAGCTCTGCTCTTCCACACCACACGGACAGGAGTCCACAGAGTCTGAGTCGGGCTCGCATTCATATGAAGGAGTGCTGTTTTTGGAGGAGGCGTGGTTCGAATTGATTTTGAACGGTATGACATTTAGCAGTGCCAGAGAGTGAACCAGAGTGTCACATAAACTCACATCCATCTATTCCCAGCGCAGAATTTACTGTTTTCTTTTTAAATCTTTCCATTATTGTTACTGTTTACATTACAGTAGCACGTCAGTAGCCTTGACAGAGCCTGGGGCCTCATTGTGCCAGGCACTCTTTAGGCACATAGTGAGAGATAGTCCCTGCCCCAAAGAGCTTACAGTGGAGGCAGACAAAGGATGGGGGAAAGGAAGCATTATTATCTCCACTTTACAGGTGAGGAATCAAGGCCCAGATTGACTGAGCGATTTGTCCTAGGTCACACAGTAAATCTGCAGCAGAGAAGGAAATTGAATCCTGGTCTCCTGCATCCAACAATCCCCACCAGCAACCTCAAGGCCTATGTCATGATTTCAACTCAGCTCCTCCCTCCCACTTCTCTACCTCCCCTTCCCTCACACATCATCATTATGGATTCAAAAGCCTTCTCCCTTGCTGCTGTTTGCAACAGCCACCCTGTATTTTGCTGCACCATCAGTGGAAATCATATTTGTCCTCTCTTGTCTCTGGCTCCTCAGGACTCTACTTTAGAGAGGAGATAAATAAGAGGGGGCATGATACAGGTATACAGTGAATGGGACAGAGAAGGTAAATTGGGCCCTTTTATTCATCTTCTCTTATAACACAAGACCTGGCAAATAGGCTGGCGGAAAGAACAGGAAGGAAATATTTTGGGAGGGATAAAACAGTGGACCAAATTTTCAATAAAAGCCCATCTCCCATTTAGGCACCTCAATGACTGTCCCTCTGAGAGCTGCAGAGTGCTGGGCATTTTTGAAAATCTGGTCCAAGAGATATAAACAACCTCAGAAATGTTCAGTCTCCAGATACATTGCAAAGAGAAACAAAATTAGTGTAGAGTCTTTGGTGTGGAGGAGACCCACATTGTGAGCGCGTGTGTCTGTGTGTGTGTATGGGTGGATGGCCCAGGTGGATGTGTGAGCAGGGGTGATTCTTCTGTGTGTGTGCATGTGTGCAGGGTCCTGTGTGTATGCTATGTATGTTTGTGCACATGCGTGTGATGGTGGGCGATGGTGTATACAGACTTGCATTTATGTGTCAGTCTCCAAATGTACATTTCTCTGTGTGTGTTTCCATACCTCTGAGTATGTGTATGGTGTGTGCGGGTGCCTGCATGGGTGTGAGTTTGTGCATGGGGGGTGGAAGCTTTGTGGGTGTGTATGTCTGAGCTTCTTTTGTCTGTTTGAGGAAGGGTGTACAGAGAGGGTTTGTGGACTGGGAAGGAGGAAAAAACAATAGCGTCTATGTGCAGATTCCCCTCTCTCACATGAATTACAGACATCACTTTGCACGGAAGAGTCCAAAGTTACTGTCCAGCATACAACAGACAAACTGAAAAAGCCCCAGAGCTGGCTTCAGTCCAGCTCCTGCCTGTGCCTCAGTGCCATTTGTGTATCAGACTTCATTTATAGCTGTGGTTTGGCCAGGTCATTGAAGCAATTTTTAATGCAGTGAGGCTTCTAATTAATGGGATTTTGAAGTTAATTAAGACAATCTTTCTAATCTCATTTAGATCTCTTCTTTACAGTTTATCAGGGGAATGTCGCTTTTGGTGAGCTGCTACGAAGCCCTTATTAACCTTCCATGTAGGATCTGTCATGTTTCAAGTCAAGAGTTTGGAATGTCATCTGAAAAGATTGACAGATCCACAAATGTATGCTCATCTGAAGGGATACCAATACGTAGTATGTCTAATACCCCAGTATGTCCAGTATTGCATTTCAGCTTTTCACTGCACTGTCCATAGGAATCAGGGGTTCTAGCCAAGAGAGTGTAATAACCGTAGCGTTTAGAATAGTCTTCCCAGTCTAACAAACTCCTCCTCAACAGGTAGCCCAATCAGGCACCATGTCCTCACCTTTATCTGGGATTGAAAAAAGGGCTTCAGTGAAAATTTAGCATCAGACTAAACTGGGGCAATGGGACTGATGGACTGTAGAGAGCTTCCAGTACAGGATCTGGCTGTGAGTCAATAGGCAAGTCTACTGGTATAGTGGGCATTGTTCTTTGTGAAATGCAGATCTAAGGAAACAGTACTGTATAGGAAAAGGTATGTCAATTACAATGTGTATTATGGTATATTTGCTGAAGCTGCATGGAGCTATATTGTAGTATAAGTCCTGCTCTGAGATTGATGCACTGATTTATTGATTTGATAAAGTTAGTTTATATCTAAGTCTTTGGGCATTGGGCCACATTTAAAAAATAACACAAAATGAACTGCCAAATGTCAACTACCTTTCTATCTTATCTGTATTTCTAAAGCATTCATCAGAAGAATGTCATTTCTGATTAGTCCAACATTTTAAAGGGTTCTCAAACCAACATTTTATTTTGTGACTGCAATTTTGTGGGTAGAAATGAGAGCATTATATGTATAACTAACTCATTTGCAGCTCTTTAACTGGTGTAAATCTGTGTCATTCCACTGAGGACAGAGGCTAGTAAAACCTTTGCTTGGGGAAGTTATTCTAGGACTCATTTAGAGCCAACTACCTTCAAATACCATTGTAACTAGCATCTTTCTGATCCCAGGATACGACAATGCTTAGAGTCTGACCCACAAGGAACAGAGCACCTTCAATTTCCACCGGGGGGTGAGGGTGCTTATAAAGGCCTTAGAAATACTAAAGCAAATTCACCCTTGGTGTAAGCCATTGACTTCAGCAGAGTTATGCCTATGATGAACTTGGCCCAGTGTCACCAACATTGGTCTGGCAAGCTGGCAGTATTATGGAGTAACCTTAGTTACGGAAGTTCAATTGTCAGTTCTTCCAGTGCCTTTCTATAGATCACTCTTGATTAACTTTCAAGTGATATGATAAGTAGTAATAATACTGCTGCATTGTCCCTAATTATTTTCCATATAATTGTGTACCCTGAAGAAACCTTTTAAACAGCAGTCTCATCAGCGCTCTATTCCAAGGGATTCATTTGTTTCCTAAAAGAAAAATTCTTGTGGCCAAATCCTTCATCAATCCTTACTTGGGAAAAACTCCTCCTGGAGTCAGTAAGCCAGATCCTCAGTGGGTTCAAATCAGCTTCATTGGAGCTATGCTGATTTACACCAACTGACGATCTGCTCACAGAGTAACAATTCCACACGGACCTCAGGATTTGGGGCACTGGCAGTATAAAGTATTTGGGGAAAAAATCAGATGAACCATAATAATGAAAATGTTAGTGACTTTCTATTTCTTTTATCAGCTCATCCTGTTTTCCTTTTTTGTTTTTTAATCCTTTAGAAGTGCCCTCTGTCTGATATGTGAAAGACAGAGAAAGGGACAGGCAGAGAGAGATTGGATCTTTTTGATGTTTAGCTTTACATGTATATGCTTATTTGATTTTATGTTTCTGTTTATATATAGCTAGGCATTGTGTATGTGCATACAGTTGTATCTATCTATCTATCTAATCATCTACCTATCTATATTTTTTAAAGGTGCTGAGTATCCATTATACCCACTGAAGAGAATGGCAATTGTGAGTGCTTAGCACTAATAACTGGACAACACTGCTATTATGCAGTAGGTGTATCTGCAAACTCTATGTGCTCCTGTGTATGTATATTTATGTATACCTGCGCTTGTCTACATGCTTCCGTAGACCATATGCATTTGTGTATATATAGTGGGATATTGTACACATACCTGTGCATACAGACTTGGGTACGGTATGTTGCAAATGCATTGTATGTATACCAGCATATTGTGTGTACACTTGTGCACGGTATGAGTACTTTATACATGCATATTGATTGGACACCCAGAATGTCTATATGTGGTACAGGTATACATATTGTGAATATATCAGTGTATTGTACATGAGCATGTGTTTTGTGTACAAACTGAAAGGCAAGTGAAAACTATGATGTAACTAGATGCCTTTGTTCTGAATGTAAGCCAAAAGACAGGAAGGAACATTAAGGGTTTAACATATTCTGAAGGACATAGAATTTACTGAGTAAATTGCATATATGTTTAAATGGATGTCCTTCTCCCACTAGATGTATTAAAAATAGCAAATCCCCCTTTAATACAGGGGTTCCTAGGAAGGGCCCATGACACTGAGGATCCCACAGTGCTTTCAATAAGAACAGAAGGACCAGCCCTTTGCTGAAATTTCCCCTCTCCCTCTTGTCATGCAGCTAGCTGTCTGCTGTCCTCCCACCCCAGAGCTGGCTGCATTTCAGAGTAGAATTTGATGTATGTCTGTACCCCTAAATTGTTCACTGACATGCCCCACTGCAGCCCCAGTGAAGTCAATGGAGTGGAAGTGAGCATGCAATTTGGCCTGTACCTTATAAAAGAAAACGGGGGGCGAGATCCTTTAAAGGTGAAAGATGCTGTATCAGTGGACATTTTCCTATTATTCTGTTTTATTACTTTATTACTAGTGGAGAGGAAGGTCTTATTTATGTATGTAGCCTATTTATGTGCTTAACTTTAGGCAGTGTGACCACTTAGAATGAATAAAGTCAATACTTTGCATATATCTGTGTAGGACTGGGTTCATAGAATAAGAAGCTGAACATAGTGGTGTGACCAAGATCTGTTCCCAAGAATCCCTGTAAAAATCTTTTTCCAGGAAAGGGATGGCTCTTTTGAAACAGGTTTGGTAAGCTAACCTCTGCCTAGTGCTTCCATATCACACACCCATCTCTTCTTATACACCCACACAACTCTGATCTGAGCCTGTCTCCCTCTGAGCCACAGTTTAAGAATCAGGGACAAGTTTCTAGGAAGTAGCAGTGCACATTGACTTGCTGAAATAGTTAATGAGAAATTATACCATCCCCCATCCCTATACACACACACACACACACACACACACACACACACACACACCACCCCAGAACAAAAAACCCAGAATAATAATTAAAAGATGCCTAGAAACGCTCTTGGAAGAGCATAAATTCTGAAGATGAAAGTAAATGATTAAAATAATTAAATACTTCAAGTTGACAAGCAGAAGCAGAATCTTGCCAACGGACATTTGTCGGTAATTAGTTAATTAATCCTAACACAAATTATAAGCCATAACAAACCAGTCAGGCTGAACGCAGCCGGCTGTTCAGAATTAAACTTAAATAAATAAATAAAGAGAGAAGAAGAAGAAAGAAAATTTTAAGTTTCTTACAAATTTGAAATGCTGCTGTCTAGGATCTGGAGTTTCCTTGAGAGAGGGGAAGCCAGGCCACAAGGGCTAGATTGCTGATGTTGAAGATCAGATCCAGAGCTCCTGAGCTCCCCTAAATGTTCTCCTGCAACTCCTGCCGCCTTTATCCCACTGTGCCCTTCTCCCACTCTTAGCTTCTTTCCTTCTTCCATTCCACACACACACACACCCGCCCCGTGCCGGGAAAAACCTCCCACTCCTCATGTGAGAAGCATCTTCCAAGTCCTCTTTCAAGCCACTCTACAACTTGCCCTTGCTTCTCTTGTCCATAACAGCTCCTCATAGTTTGCATCTCAGCTGGCGTCCAGTGCATTTTTGTAACAGTCTGAGTTAGGGCCTGATCCTGTGGAAGAGTTGTGCCTCTTCAGCTCCCATTGACTTTGACACAAGCAGCTGAATAAGAGCAGCGCCTTCAAGGAGGCACTCAGCAGCCTGGAGGATTGAATATTTAAGGGACTATAAGTTTTTCAGGGGAGGGCCTCATGCTTCCAGAGCACCATGTGCTCATATGACACTCAGTGAAGAATAACAATACCATGTAAGCAAATGCAAACGCCAACTTGAAGCTGGATCTCTATGCATCTGGAGAAGTTTATCCTCAGTTTAGGCCCAAAGCTATGGACCTGGCACCATGAATCCCATTTAACATCACCTCTATCCTCTTCAAGTGCATCCACCAATGTAAGAAATGTCAAGACACCAGCTCTAGAAGAGGATTGTAGGATGTTAGGAGGACAGAGGGCCTGGGTATGTCTTAAGCGGAATAATAGGCACAACTAGAAATTATTTTGCTCTCCACAACAACATTCATATGCAGCTTTCAGCGGAAACATGATCTGGTAGTTAAAGCAGGAGAAAGGGAGTCCAGACTTCTAGAGGCTGTCTTTGGTGCTAGGAGGGAGTACGGTGAGGTGCCTAGAGCAGGGGATTGAGGGTCAGGACTCCCTCTGTGCCTGAGAGCAAGTGTGGTCCAGTGTTGCAAACTGGGAGCTAAGAATCCTGGGTTCTATTTCCATCTCTACAATCAACTCACTTGCTGATTTTCCATTAAAACTTGCCATGCCTCACTTTCACCATCAATAAAGTGGGGATAATGATACTGACCTACTTCACAGGAATGATACTGACCTACTTCACAGGAATGCCATCTGAATTCATAACATTTAAAGAGCTCTGGAGACAAACAGAGGATTATTGACTAAAAGGGCATCAGGATCATAGCAGAGCATGGTCAAATCACAAAGGGTAGCCCCAAACCCCAAAGCAAAACTGACTCCAGAATTCTGAACATAAAGCCAGGCTGTTATGCCCTGATCCAGAAAGCATTCACAACAAAGGCCTAAAGCACATACCCAGTTTGGTTCAGACTCAAAGATACATAGTTCAAATGATACAAGGCCAAGAGGACACACTTGCGGTCAGCATGGTAAGGAGCTGGAAGATGGAGATGTTGCTTTAACTGTTGCAATGGAAGGAGTTTAATGAACTGAACTCCAGTTTCCCACCTCTGGCAACCTTGGCTCAAGTCCAATTTGCAGCCCTAAATTAAGTGAGCTGAGTGCTGCCCACACAGGTCTTAGTGAATGACAGCTCATATGCTGCCCTGTACCTTCATATTAACACATGCAATCAGACCTGTGGACAGAGAAAGAAGGCATCCATGCCTTGCATCTTCCACAGCACAAATAGCCTTTCAAATATAGAGACACATGAGTAAGTGTTCAGATGGAAAACACATGTATGCTCATCCAATCCTGGCATGGAAACAATGCCATGTGACTTACCTTGCCAATCAAACGTTAGCATCACAACTTGGCTAGTGAACAGCGAATATAATTCGATCACACATATTTTTTTAAAATGGCCAAAAAAAAGAAATAAAAGAAAATAAAATCATCATTTGTTTTCAAATAAAGAAACACAAAGAAACTATGATCTTCTCCCAGGTGAAATTTGACAGTGGAAAAAAATCACATTAAATTATTTGCTCAGCTACTTAATCTCTCTCTCTCTCTAATGTGCATATGGGTATGAATGTATAGAAAATACATATATATGTGTATCCATGTAAGACTATATATTTGTGTATGTGTTTATATGTGTGTGCATATATAATAGATAAATAGATAGAAATCACATTGGAAAAAATATGAGCTTTATGGCAAAAAATTGCAAGGATCATCCTTTTTAACTGAATTTCCTATTAAATGTGTATGAAATGGGTTCCTGTTTGCTATAAAGCTCCAGAGAAGAGAAAGTTTTATTTTGTGCATGCGTGCATGTATGTGTATGTGTGTTGTAAGTGTTTTGCATTATGTGAGCTCTGACCTTCAGAGGGGAACAGAAGGAATATTTTCCCCCCTGAGGCTAGAGTTGTCAGTGAAATGTCTGTCTTTCTTAATAATTTCAATCCGGGTGACAGGGGACAGGGCATTTTGCTCTGAACGAACGTACTGTAAAAACTGTCAGATAGAATTTGTCTCAAGAAACAACATTTCTATCTATTTAGGGTCATAATTACAGACATCTTAAGACCTGTGGAACAGTGCATTTCTCTCAACGAAAAAGGAACCCTAAAATATGTGGTCTGCTCTTCCATGCCGCTCTGACTTAATACTATATGGATCCTAGCAAATAATAAGAATCTCTACCCAAATATTTATTTTTTTCTTATGGTTGTCCAGAATCTTTAATGAATTACGTATAGCAGTGACATGGTGGAAATGAAGGAATACAAAGAATTGTTCTACATTGAATTGGAGTAATGGTCCATTTCACCCTACATCCTGTCTCCAAACTTCCTCTCTGAATTTCTTTAGAATTGCAAGTGGCCAGTCTTTTTAATTAGCTGAATAAGTAACCAAGTTATTAATTAACCAAATAAGCATCATGACAATCTGATTGTGCTTTCCCCAATTTTGAAACACAGGAAATGGCGAGAAGATGGACATTTCAGTGACCTGCAGGAATTCAAACAGAAGGACAGAGTTAGAGAAATTGGAGAGGAAGGTTGGAATTGATGCTGCTGTCTATGAACCACCCAGAGCATTAAACAAGTCTCCATTTGTTTCGTTAAAAGCTCATTGAGTTTTGATTTCCTGTCTTGTCTGTTCTCAATGGGAAAAAAGTATCAAATAACGTGAAGCAGCTTTTTTTCTTTCTTATGGTTTGATTTCAAGATTAGCAACTGATTGTGAAATCTGATCATTACACTAGTCTCCACAGACCTCCACAGTTATGGCTCATGCTGCTCGAAACTGAAAATAATTTTTGGACACACTGAACTATTTCACCTCATGCAGCTGTTAAAGTACAAGTGTGCTCTGAACCGTACCTCCCGGGCTCCCCCAAAAGATCAAACAGGAGCACCAAACGGGGGGAATGCAATGAAAATGAGTGAAACGTGACAACCAGATGATATGCTTCATGCAACTTCTTTGATTTAATGAACACATTTCAGTTCCTTGCCTGGCCCCTAGATGGCATAAGACTAGGACCTGCATGAAAAAGAGTTCTACCAGAGAAGAGTGCAGCAGAAAAGGATGCAGCAGTTACATGGCAACACCTCCTTGCTGTTTCAGCTGGATACGGGATTCTTTGTCCCTTCCTGTCTTTATCTGTGTGTAGAATTACTAAATGCTGTTTAATAGCTGACAGGCTTCACCCAAGATATGGCTGCATTGCACTCCTGCGTGAAGGGATTCCTTAATCACCTAAAGTCTATCACTCACCTTGCTGATGCTATGCACCATGTAAATATGAGATCATATTACTATGTGATGATTTAATATTGATTTAATATTGCTGCAATTTTATTAAATTGTGTCAATGGAGATTATACTAAAGCAAAGTCATTGCTTGTCCAACATCACTGGGTTATCCATAGCAGCCATTAAAAATCCCGTGGCACGGAATCTGGGGGTGAAATTTTGGCCCCATTGAAATTAATGGGAGTTTTGCCATTGATTTCAATGGACCTAAGACATCACCCCGATGCCTCCCTCTAAATTCCCTCTCTTATCATAACTGTTTCTAATGTCCGAGGCTACCAAGAAGCATGCAAGGCAGCCACAGTTGCAGCAGAGCCACTGCACAAGACTCTCAGCTCTCTAAGGCAGGGACTGTCACTTTACTATATGTTTGTACAGTGCCTAGCACGATGGGGCCCTGATCCTTAAACAGGCCGCTAGCTGTTCACCGGAATATAAATAATAACAGCATCACTAGCTAATGAACTGCTTTCTGTGGTGCTTTAAGATATCCGGGGCCTGAAAGGTGTTAAGTAAAAGCAAATTCAATTCTAACCCCTGTCGGTAAGATCAGATGGGCATCCTATTACTCTCCCTAATGTTTGCTCCCTTTTTGAGCTATAATACAGTAGGAAGGGAATGCATCATGCTATGCTATTGGGGAGTCTTTTAAACTAATCCTGTACAGTAGCACTGACATTTCCCATGTCCCAGTGATCATCGGTTAGATTAAGTCCAAATTACACTCACTCTGTTTTGTTGCAGTGAACGTCCCCTGGTTTACACAGGCTGAACAATGACACAGTGAGGCTGCATTGAGTGAGCACCCTACAGGAAGGCCATGGCCCCAGCTGGTCTCTGAATGATTCTCACCTGTGAGATCAATCCATTGGAGACAGACGCATGTGCTAATCAGCTCCATTGACACTATGGACAGCAGGTTACAATCCATTTTCGCCTGCAAACTCCAATCGATTCTCCATTCTTGCCATCACAGGTGTAAACACTCTTCAAATGACTGGAGATCAGGATAGGGTTATAGCTCCAAGTGGAGGAGCCAGTTAACCCACTGCATGCCAGATGGCAATAGCTCTGGGTGCTTAGCATCTTGCATTATTGGAGCATCCAGCTCCCATTTAGCTTCTCCTTCAGTTTCAGAGTGGGCCCTCAGCTAGGAGCTTTACCATCGCTATAGGGGGGAGACACGTTCCCTCCATATTAACAATAATCACCACTGCTTCGGGATGCGCGGGTCAGAGGAACGGAAGATTTTCCATATTTATAGGACACCCAGTGCAAAGCTGCTGTGTGCATGAAAGTGAGCACTGCAGTGAACTGCCTTTCATCCTGCTAATAGTTCACTCTGCATCCCAGGAGAACCAAACTCATGATTTAAATATAAACTGACAAAACCCCTTCACCTCGGTAGTGTTTAACACCCATCTGTCAAAACAAACAACACATGAAACAAATGCTCAGCAAAGGAAACCTTGCCAGTTGAAACCTTGACAAGCACAGTTCACCACAGGTGAGCTAGACTCAAGTAAGGTTGGCAAAATCAGGTTACTTGCATGACAAAGGGATCTCACCATCCTGACCTCGCCTGGGTGGAGGAGGAGCAGCCTGAGGTTTCTTGCTGCAGGAGTCCTTTCCCATCTGATTAGAGAAGGCTCCATTGTTAATTTTATTTTTATTTAAGCCCACTGCAAGATGAGGAAGTGAGGCTGAAAGCTGCATCTGTGGAGCTCAGGCTGACAGGCTAAATGAGAACAAAGAATCATCTCAGCTTCGTAAAGCGTCATTCATGTGTCACATGATGGGAAGGTAGCCTGGTCCAGCAGCGCAGGCTGGGACCTGGGAACCTGGGTTCTATTCCTAGCTCTGCCCCTAATTTACTGTGTCACCTTTGATAAGTCACTTCCCCTCTCTGTGCCTTCAGTTCACCCATTTGTCACGTGGGGATAACAAGACTTTCCCACTTCTGGGAAGGGCTTTGGGATCCTCATTAGGAAATGAGGTCTGAGTGCCAAGAGTTATAACCATTATAAAAAACTATCTCCACAAATGTAATGCTGAAACATACAACAGAGAGGGGCAGCATCATAACACAAATACTAATCAAATCATCTAGAAAATAAAACTCTAATCCTTGTACTTTGCTCTTCCAAAATGTCCCTTGCTCAGTGTTCCTACAGCACTCCATAATCAGCCCTACTGTAAGGTAGGTAAGACAGCCCCATTTACTACTGAATCAATGGAAGCGCGGCTAGATTAATTAATAGCCAACAGTATCAGTGACAGAACCAGAAATTGAACCCAGACATCCTAATTCCCAATGCCCTGCTCTAGCCTACAGATAATACTGTTTCTAATGCTATGCCATCCCTGATAAACTAATATGCTTTTGAGGGTGTTTTTGGTCAGACCCATGATTGTGAAGGCCTGAATTCTATCCCTGGCTCTAATGTGGACAGGCTGTGTGACCTTGAGTGACTCACTACTACTCTGAGCCTCAGCTTCCCCACCTACAGAAACTGGTCATGTCTGTATTGCATGACTATTCACATGATACTGCCTATCCTGGTGGGCACCAGATTCTGTGTAAAATCTGGGAAGGCTCCATTGGAGTGGCCTTTGTTAAATGCTTTGTGAATTACAAATGTAAAAAGTGCTATAGAAGTGTTCAGTATTACTATTACATCCTGATGTGCGCTATTGCTCACAGACCTCTTCCACGATAGCTAGACAGCTGATAGATAGATACTATGGAAAAGATTGCAATCTGATCAGTTAACTGTTTGCTTGTTGGGTAAGCGTAATAATACCAACTGTAATATTGGGTAGACAGCTTGTGAAGGGATAAAAAAAGAGCTGCTGAACAGTTTGAAAAAGCAGTGTATGACTCCATGGATACTATCCTTTTCCAATTGTTGGTGGAATGATTTGTCCGCGTTTGGCTCTTGGCTGGGGCAATCAGCACCTAGTAAACAGATTTTTATTCCTCCCCTTTCCCCTGCAAATGCCTTATTAAATTAGTAAATACAGGTTTTTGCCCATGTCAGTGGAAGAGGACAAAAGGACACTCTTTGGGCCAGATCCTTAGCTGGGATAAATCAGCATTGCTCTGCTGGACTACTCCTCATATAAAAAGGAGGGATTGTGGACCTGTGTTACATGTTCTTTTTAATGACATTTACTGGTTTATAGCTTTTCCAGTATATCCTATCCACTTTGGTGTAGAAGACAACACTACAGTTTTTAATCCTAGTCTACACACATTTCACACATTACGTAGATCTATTATTGTAAAGTTCCTTGTCAATATTATTGTAGGGTTGCCCTGGAGGGGTGGGCTTGGTTTGTAATTGCAGGACAATGCATAAAACCAAACTGATTTGTTATCATGCAATTACTTATGAGGGCTAGACACACAGTTTGTTGAGTCATTCATGATCGCTAAATCAGTCACACCCACCCAGGGATTTTTTAATTGTTGGATTCCTTATAAGAGCAGAGATGCATGGAATGCTTCTTATTAGTGCTAGCTTGGACCTGGGAAAGACAAGGTTAAATTCCCTCCTCTTCCACAGACTCCCTGTGTGACATAGGGTAAGTCACTTAATCTCTTGTTGTCTCAGCTCTCCATCCGTACCATGGAGATAATAGCTATTCTCTACCTCACAGGAGTGCTGGGAGGCTAAACACATTAAAAGAATGTGGGATGCTTAGATTCTACTCCAGTGGGAAGCCATGTAAGTACCTAAGATATTTAAATAGATAGTTGCATATAAATTTGGGGCTATTTAAAACACCCACTAAAATAAAATAAAATAAAATCCTAAAATATTTGGCTAGAAAATATAATAAAATTTTCAAACAAGCATAAGAAAAAAATTCCAGCCATTCAAATCTTAAAACACATAGCGGCCCTGATAGTGTCCATTTAAGTGTTGGATGTCTCCGTTTCCTGTGTATTCCTTGGCACAGATGCACTGTTGTCTTTATTATACCAGTGCAATTGCTTCTGAAATGCCTTAGCCCCAGAAAGGGATGTAGGTATGTAGTGTATATATGTGCTTCTTAAACAGGAAAATTCAATCTGTCAAGAAAATTCAATAACAATCTCAACATTTAATTGCACCCAAGGGCACAATAAAAATCAACAAGGATAGTTGTTGATTTTTTGTTAACCTTCTCTTTAAAAAAATCTAAACCTGCTAAGTTAGACCGGCTGGCTATGTGTATATGTACAATATGTATAGAGACCTATAGGGAAAATGTGTTTAAAACTTCAAATTGGATCCACACAGGAAAACACACTTAAAAACTGGCACAGAGCTTTGCCATTGTTAGGTAAAAGAAAACATCCTGTTTTGATTTATGCATGCAGCACTCAATTTAACAAGTGTAGCTATGGGCAATTGGAAAACAGTCAAAATGGTGAATTTGCTGCTTACTCTCATTTATACTGTTTCTTAAAGACAATTTGCTGTTGCTTTTTGGCATGGTTGGAATTTTTTTAACCCACAAGGACAATGTCCAGTTCTCACCACTGAATGGTGACTGTGTTGGCTTAGCTGCAGCTGGGTATATGCCATACAGCACAGCGTCCAGTATTTTATTTCCTGGGGCCGTTTTCCTTATGGCAACTGGTATGGTGACTAGAGATGGGTTTTTTAAAGCTTCAATGGGCCCTTTTACTAATGGACTGCTAAATCTTTATGGAACCACTCTTAGGCTTTGTCTACACTGGCACTTCCTCAGCAAAATGTTTGTCATTCAGGGGTGTTAAAAAAACACACCTCTGAATGACAAAAGATTTAGGGACGAAAAGTGCCCGTGTGAATAGCCCTTTGTCCTGCCGACAAACAGCAGCTACACTGCATGCCTTTTAGCGGCACAGACATGTTGTTTAAAGCCTTGTGGTGTAGCCATAGCCTCAGTGAGCATAATAGATGAGGTCCCAACCTATGATGGAGTGAGTCTAATCAATAAACTTAGTGCCAGTTGGGGTTATTCTGCATGTCAAATCAGTGATTGCTTTTCAGTGGCCAGACAGTTAGAACATTGGTTGCTACTGTTATTATTATTAATTATTTATATTACAGTAGCACCTGGAGCTTCCCACATGCTGGGTGTTGTACATCCACATAATAAGAAACCGTTTTTGGCCTGAGGAGTTTGCAGTTTAAACAGATGAAGGGTGGGAGAAAAGCAGGAAATATTACGTGGGGACCAACGGAAATCGCCACTTGCTGAACATCGGCTGTGGCTTTACTTACAGAACCTCAAGCTTAAGCCAATGGAGTGAAATCGACAAATAACCATCACAGGAGGAAATGTCCCTGGCTCCATCAGTAAACGGTTCAAGTCCACGATCAATATGTAGCAGATCAGCCACTTTTGACATCTCGAGTTGAGGAGCTTTCCCCTGGTGTCTGGCTTCTGACTCTGACAGACTAATTCTGCAGGAAAACAAAGTTTTAATGAACAATCAAATGGGTCAAAATTTAGGGTCTGCTCCATTCAATCCAAAGGGAATCTTACCATTGACTTAAATGAGAGCAAGATGAGACCATTATTACTGTATATGGACTGCTCTAAAAGATTCGGGGGGCGTTACTGGGGTCAGAGGGGATAGTGGCTGAATATCTGAATACACATTTTCGTGTGCTTGCTACAGCTCATTCAGTGCTCTTACTACTAAGTATGCTGAGAGTCGCTAAGACATGTGCAGACACCTCTAGCTCAGCTCCTGCGTGCAGGTGGCATTGCTGGTTATTTCAGACACAAAGTTGGGAAATAGATAAATTACTCCATCATTCCTGGAATGATTTCACTGGCTCTCTTCACAGTTCAGTTCCTTTTGACTAAGAAGACTGGAGGCTGTGGGGGCAGCAGTCATTTCTTTCAGAAAAAATTCATGGCCAAAGAACTTTTACCTTACGAACAGAGTTCACAATTTTCCTTTCTATTTGGAGCATCAAAAAGCTTCACTAGAAAGTAGGTCTAGTCACTCTCATTAATTGTTTCTAGTAGAGCTGACCAAAACTCTTCAGTTTCATGTTGCTAGAAGGGCTGGCAACTTTATATTCATAGGGAGTGGTGATGTTTAGACAGCACAAATTCAATCATCTTCCTTCTTCTGAGTTTTGCTTTGAGGTTTATACATTTATACCCCAAAACGCTTGATGCCAAAGCTCATCTTAACATTAAATCCTTGGGGTTCTCCCGCTACTAAGCCCAGGTTTGCCTGAAAGGTGCATCAGCTTCAGGGAATATATCAATTATCCTGGACCAAGTTTCAGGTCCACTGCAAAACCAGAAACCCGGGGAATTAACTGGTTTTCTATTTAGTTCACACAGATCTGCTCCTGATGCAAAAACATTTCCTTTTACACCACCCTCAGAAAACCTTTAGACATCATAGAATTTCAGTGTGCCTGGGGGCCTGAACTCAACAACAGGAAAAGCGATCAGGGAGATATTGAGGCAAATTTACTATTCAGGCATTTAAACACACTCGTCGACATATCACACAATCCACATGTTGATCAACACATCCACCAAAGTGGTCCTTGAACAAAATCTATTTGCCCTACAGCAAACTGCTTCCTACTGTATCTTCCACTCCATGCATCTGATGAAGTGGGTTTTAGCCCACAAGAGTTTATGTCCAAATAAATTTGTTAGTCCCTAAGGTGCCACAAGTACTCTTTGTTCTATTTGCTGATACAGACTAACACGGGTACCACTCTGAAACCTGTGCACCTATTAGTTGCCATCCTTCCATCCCAGCCCTTTGGGGTGAAAAGTGTGATTAGTGAGGAGAGAGTCTTGTAGCTTTAGACTGGGACTCAAGAGATCTGGGCTCGGTTCTTAGTTCTGCCACGGACACCTTGGGTGAGTGACTTATTCTCTGTGTCTCAGTTCCCCATCCGTAAAAGAGGTATAATTTTACTCCTTTTGTCTAACTTGTCTTTCTACATTGTCTCTCACTATGTATACGTACAGTACCTAGCATGGTGGGGCCTCGGGCTACTATACTGATACGAATAACAACAGAAGTGATAAAAAAAGTAATAAAAATGAAATTTCCATGAAAAATGGTATGGGGGGCGGAAATCATTTTTCCCCCAACCAGTTCTAAGTAATGTGTAAATGTAAGCTATTTTATTAAAGTTAAGATTTGCGTCATTATTGTGGAAAATGCTTCTGTGACCCGGCCTCTTCTATAATTGGGGTCACCATCACTAATTTTTTTCCAGGATTATCTTGATTTTTCACAAAGTAATTCTATCTCCTGCCTGCAAATCCTACTGAGCTGACAGCTAGAGACCAAAAAACAAGCTGGGGGCTATCCTGTCTCACACATAATCACAAAAATTGTCTGCTAAATTTTAATTTCAGGCTTCATTTCTCGGGATGAAGTAGGCATACTTTGTAGACAAACTGAAGATCGACTCAGATCCCAATTTTTTGCTGGGTTTTTTTTCCTCGGTGGGAAGAACCTTTTAACCTGTAACCATTGCACATTTGATCTGGAATCACTAAGGGAATCAACAGAGAACCTCAGTGTGATTTTATATCTTTTGGAGTATAACTACACCTCTCCGTGATGTAGATTTGGCCACATCAGGGACTAGCACTTGATGATGGCATGAGAATACAGTTGCATACCTGCATACATAACAGTGTTTAGGGTCATGTGGAAGTTATGTCTTACTTTATTTAGTGTCCTCACTGTTACAGGTTCCCCCAGGGTGCCGCTTGGAACTGGGATACCACTAAGCCTGGGCTACTTTTTCAATGTACTGCTATGACAGGCTCTCAAGCCCCTTCCAGCACACATACAGTTAGGGACATGCACAGCTGCAGCTTCATACAGATCCTGAGATCAGCTATGCATGGAAAAGGCTCAGCTAAGGAACTGCCCAGTTACTCACGTGCACACTCTTCTTTGAAGGGTAAACCCAAAATTATACCATCTTGCACTGCACAGGGAACTGAACAGCGTAAGCTCATTAAATTCTCCCCATCCCTCAATGTGGAGGAAGATATGCAACAGCTTTCTGCTTTCAGTTAGGATTTGCACACACTGGTTTTAGACAAAACAAAAACAAGTTTATTAACTACAGAAGATAGATTTTAAGTGATAGCCAATAGATCAAAGCAGATTACCTTAGTAAATAAACAAAACCACAAACTGAACTTAACACACTAGATAGGTAGGATGCAAATTAGCAAATTCTCACCCTGAGTGATAAACAGGCTGGCAGATTCTTAAGGCAATAGCTGCCTTGGCTTTTCATGCTTCAGATCCTACATTTTCATGTGCAGGCTAGAAATCCCTCTAGCCTGGGGCCATCACTTCCTTCAGTTCTGGCTTTGTTCCTCAAGTGTTTCCAGTGTGTTGTTGTAGGGGGAGTGAGGTATCATCATGATGTCATTGCCCCCTTTATATCTTCTTCCCATTTACTGGAAAGCTCTTTTGCTGTGACCTGGGTCAAATAGTTCTCATTGTGTAGGGCTATCTCTGAGAGGTTTCTATTGTACACAGTTTCAGAGGGAATTCTTGTGCTTATGTGTATTTCCTCAATAAGCTGCGAACATTTCTTGGCCTTTTTACTGTTATACCTGAAAGGCTGCTTGTGGGCGTTTTCAACCTGTTTCAGTAACACATACATAGCTAAACTTCATAACTTCACTTATGATAGTACATACAATCCAATGAGATATTAATGTCCAGCAGATCAAGACATTTAGAATGATACCTAACAAGGCATACTTTGTACAAAACATACCCTAATTACATGACAGCAGTGAATATTGAGGTGCCAGAGTGTCACACTCACCAGATTAGCTTGATGTAGAAAAAGATTATGGAGTGGCTATTTCTCCCTTCAGACTGTGATTGCTGAATATTTTCCTGGCCTGCACAGAGAACTCCTGACTGGCATACAACGACTGCAGGAATTGTATTGTTCAGATAAATTCATGGAGCACAGGTCCATCAATGGTTTATTAGCTAAGATGGTCAAGGACAGAAACACACGCGCTGGGTACCCTAAACCTCCAACTTTCAGAAAGTGGAACTGGACGGATCACACTATAAATTGCCTCTTCTATTCATTCCTTATGAAAAACCTGGCACTGGCCACTGTCAGAAGACAGGATACTAGGCGAGACGGACCATTGGTCTGACCCAAACTAGCCATTCTGATATTCTTATTGTCAGATCCACAACAGTTTGGTCTAGTGGCTGACGAAGGTGTTGAATGTAAAAATACGGTGATGATGTGACTTGCTCAGTATGGTGGATGAGGAGGTGAAGGTGGCGACATGTGAGTGATGTGCTGGGCCTGGCGATGACGTCCTCAGTCCTGCGGCCACGAGGCTACCCAAAGGAAACACATTTGGGTGCGCGCTCCTCCTCCTGGCCTGCCAGGAACCCACAGAGGGCCTGTTGCCAAGCAACGCCTGGAGGCCGTGGGAATGAAGGCGAACCGGAGAGAGAACGTTCTGCAGCCAGCCTGCACCTGGGCCAGGTGCTCAGACACTGCGGGGTTGGGGGGACGACAGAAAGCCCATGGCTTTGGGGAAGCAAGGGGGCCCCACTAGGCAGGGGCAACAGACCTCTCCGTCCCCACTGGGGGCAGTGGAGTAGGAGGGGAGGGGCAGGTGCAGTAGAGAACACGGCAGGAAAAAAGGAAAGGGCATGGTGGGGAGGGAAAGAAGGCGGAAGAAGGGCAGAGTCCTCAGACCCGGGGTAAGGAGCGGGGGTCAGAGGCCATAGGTCGCGCTGGCTGTAGCGTCTCTGGTCACGTGGTAGGCCTGTGAGATGAGGCTCTCGCGAGAGCGGACGACCTGCGTCATCCCCCTGCGACGGCCGTGCGGCCTCGCTGTGTCACGTCGCGCCGCGGAGGGGAAGGAAGCTGCCGCCGGCCCCGAGGAAGAACCGAGCGCGCGAACCCCCCGCCCCCCGCGTCTCGCAGAGCCCCGGCCATGGAGTACCTGATCGGGATCCAGGGCCCCGACTACATCCTGGTGGCGTCCGACACGGTGGCGGCCTCCAGCATCGTGCAGATGAAGCACGGTGAGAGGCGGGGCTGGGGGCGGTGGGGATACGAAAGTCGCGGGGCACTCGCTCAGGGAAGGAGGGGGGGGTTGGGGGAGTAACGATCTCTTTACCCCCCCCCCAGCTGCTGAGGCCGGGGGTCTCGTACATGTCTGCTGCCCTCTGGGAGTTCCCTGCCCCCTTGATTACGGTTTTCCTTCTGCGCCTGCTGCTGTGTCACCGTTTCCTGTTCATGCACCTCTGCACTGGGAAACAGGTTACCTCGAAGAACCCGAAGGGACTTGCTTTTTTAATAAAAAACAACAACATTCATCAAGATGTGTGGTGACGTGTTGTGAAACCATCCGGGGCGCTGATGAGAATCAGGGTTCCATTCTGCTGGATGCAGTGCAGCCACCTAGGAAGGCATGGCCGCTGGCCCACAGCGGGTATTGTGTAGTAGCTAACTTCCACCTGCAAAGGTATTTTCACCGTGTAGCAAACTTGGCAGAGGGGGAAGGTTTTCAAAAAGCAATTTATCTCCTATTCTCTCAGCTGTGACTTTAGATATTTTTATTTATTTTGTATTGGTTCTACAGTGAATTCATGAATTTGTCACCTCAGTCTCTTGCAGCAGAGCTTAGAAACCCACATTAGGGTTCCCTTATGCTTGGCATTGCACACCTTTATAAAAGAAAAATCTCTCCTAGCACCATAGTATGTTTAAATATGAGATATGGGGCTACAGGTGGAGAGAAAGAAGCAGCAGGGAGGTCAAGGAATCAGTGAAATTATGGTTGGCATAATAAGCAGTAATCACAGTACAGCCACTGGTTAGCCATTGTGGAGCATTGCATAGGCATCACAGCAAAGGTGAGTTTTAAGGAACTATTTCATGGCTGACAGTATTGTGTTTTTTCTGACGTTTGTGTGGCTCTCCTCCCTTCCAAGAGAGGCAGCGCAGAAGTGAAAAGGTACTTGAGGGCTGTTTAGCAAAAATAAATCAAATGAAAATCTCTAAAATGTTAGGTGTTAGCTCTTGGAAGATGTAATAGCCAAGTGATCTGCCCATTTCTAAGTTACTTCAAATGGAAAAATCTCCATAACTGCTTGTTTGAGAGCTGAAACCAAGAGAGTTAACTTTGTGTCTCGGATTGTGTACCTGTAATGACTGAACATGAAAAGCTATTACAGGGAGCTCTGTCAATCTTCAGGATTTATAATGCCCCCATTATTTGGTCTTTTTTGCTTGTAGCTTTTTCCATTATTTAAAAAATGTTGCTAGAATGCTGACCATCCGAACAAAAACAGGTACCTGAGCATGTATACCTTTTATCTACTCAAGCCAGGTTTTGTTTCCTTTCTGAGCCATTATCCAAAGGAAACTGACTATGTCTACACTGGATAAATTAAAATATTTCCCCCAGCAATTTCCACACAGCTTCATTTGAACCAGTGGGACCAGGCGTCCATGGCTGGACCTTTTTTTGCTTTTGTTTCAGTTAACCGTATTAAAAAGTAAGCCTAATTGAAGGGATAGATAACATGGGTCCAGACAGACATGTCTCATCTCCATTAGGGTTCCTACCAACTTTAACTGTGGTTCAGTTGAACTGGTGTTACAGCTGTTGGTGGTGACTCTTTCAAATTTCCCCACTGCACTCCAGGTTTCAGGGCCTAATCCTGCAAGCACTTACATGTAGTCCGTGGAACTGCTCGCATGTGCAACGTAACACACAGGTTTGTGAGACTGGGTTCTACGTTGGCAAAGTAAAACAAGTGCAGTCAGCTGTCCATGTTTCACATAACTTTTTAAGAGGAAAAAATTATATCTTAGATCTGTGTTGTCAGCCACAAGCATGGAGAAATCCTGAGTCAGGCTCCCAAAACCATGAGATTAAAAAAAGGTTTTAATTTGACTTTGGGTTTCAGCCTTCATGTTCACGTTTGAGCCTTTATGTTAACGCAGTTCCACTTCCAAGTGTTTTCAATAAGGAGGGTAAAACTTCCTTTCTTTAAAAAAGTGTATTCTCACATAATCACATGAATCCAGCAGCTGAGTCTTTAAAAATAAAGCAAACTAAACACCATGCCTTCTACCCAAATATTGGGAGTATTTCAATAAAATTGCAAAAGTTGGCTACGCTGCTAGATGAATGTGACCAGTATATCTTACTTCAAGTCTACAAAATGAACAGAGGTGATGGTCCTGTTTCATAAACAGGACACTAAATTAGGGAGAAATCACTGTAATAAATTGCAGTTTTTACTCTAAATATTACCAAATACAGTCAACTCTCTTAAAAAGTTTGTTTTTTAAACTATCGGTGTTTAATTCCTGTTGGGATTTATTTAATCTATTCAGGCAAACATAGTGACATGGGATTTATTACTCCTAATTTGAAAAACAGTAATCTATAGGTACTATTCATATAAAATATCGATATTTCTCAGTTTTTTCCTTCAAATTGTAAACAGATTGATCACTCTCTGCAATCTGAAAAGCAATTCTTGAACACTTAAAAGCAACTTTTAAAATATTTAACAACTGCATAATACTCACCAAATCCTATTAAAGGATTGTGACATTTCAGAAGCTTTCAAACATGTCTTCCAGGGAAGATTATTCAGCAGTATTTAGTAAATTGAAAGTGAAAGTGAGATTCATATATGGAGATTTAGACTGTTATTCTGCAGACCTGTCTGAATATGGAGAAGCAGTTTTCCTTAGGCACTAACAGCTACTTGAATATTTATCTATTTTATCTATTAAAAGCAGACTGGTGCTCAGATAAGATTACAATATTAGGAATAGCACAAAATTGTGTTCCTCTAGTTTTGTTGTCATAGCTGAGATTTGAAAAATACCTCAGAAAATTACAGTTTTTAAGTTTTGATTTCAAGGGAAGAATTCTGGTTTACAGTTCAGTGATTTTGTTGTTTTTCGATGGGCTATTTTTGCAATTTGTAATCAATATTTATTATTATCAGTGTTCTAATAGAGTTCAGTCATGACACTGACTACCCCTTGTATTTGAAAATAAGTGGTTTTGCTTGTCAAGTGTTGTCCATCAAAATTACTCCCTTCCGAAACAGCTGTTAGTGGATCTGGATATCTTAGGAAAAAGAAGTCTCTTTAACATACACTTTGATTCTACATTTTTCATAATTTCTCTTTGCTTAATGTGTTCACATGTTTCAACTCTACCCAGAATTACACATCATTTATATATTTATATAAAGCAAAACCTAATAGATTATCAAGCAAAATTCTTGAATATTTTATTGGTGAGTAAATAATAGAATAAAAGAGCTAATACTTAATTTTTTAAAATCTATTCTATATTTGTGCGGTTTTAACCAACATTAGTACATGAGCAACACCTTGCATTTGTGTAGTCTTCAAGAGGGAAGATGCTATCAAAGCACTTCAGTATTTAGTTCCAGATTCTGCTCTTGGATCTCCACATGTGGACTGTTGAGTTGAGCTCCATTGTCTCTGTGAGTGCTCCCTGCAGGTGCAGGGGCTGTCATCATGGATCCAGTTGCACAAATGGGACCATACACTGATTCACAGAGTAGATGTAGGGCGCTCCATTAACCACTGGGATACAGTCACCTCTTTGAAGTGTGAGAGCTTTTAACAGCACATAGCAACACTATGCAACAGATTAAATTCGGAGACTGAGAGAAGCTGAATATTGTAATTTAGTTGGGGTGCTTTAATTAACATAATTGAGTGATTAAAATCCTTTAATTTGGTACTTATTAAATGAATTGTGAAACTGCTATGATATTGGCAAAATAGCAGATTCTTGCTGATGACTGTAGTATTTGTTCTTGTCTTGTTGCCTAGACCATGATAAGATGTTTAAAATGAGTGAGAGGATCTTGCTGTTGTGTGTGGGGGAAGCTGGAGACACTGTGCAGTTTGCAGAGTACATCCAGAAAAATGTTCAGCTCTATAAAATGAGAAATGGTAAGTACAAAATCAGAACACAGAACAGCTCCTTCTTTTAAAGTGTAGTAAGAACAAGATGTCATGTTTTATAATTATATGAATGAGAGTTTGCATGTTGCTAGAAGCTCAGTATCCTTGATATTGAAAGTTTAAAGGACAGCTGGAAATCCAGTGTGTGTTTTTTTAATAAAATATATTTGTGAGTATTACAGTGTCCTGTGTGGAAGAACTAGCTCAAACAGAAAAAACTAATAAACAGATTCTCTGCAAGGGAAATAGTAAAACTTATTATATAAAATGTACTGTGAAATATACTAATGTATTTAGTTTTAGTAATTTTAAGAGTTACTTCTAACAAGTAGTTCAAAAATATTCAGACACAAGGGGTGATTCTTAATAAAGTTGTTGTCCCTTTAAAGATAACTACTAGATTATTTCAAGTTGGTGTTTAGGGCCTGGGGGGTGGGGGATGGGAATCTACACTTCATTTTCTTCAAGTCTGTCTAGTTTGTGAGTTTCTGCCTTTTAGGGAGTCAGATAAATATGGTGATGAGGGCAAGATAGGTAGTTAGGGGCTTGAATACTTGGCATTAAATCCCCCAAGTTTATATATTCATAAAAAGTTAATTCCTGCTGAATATAGATATAGATAGATAATTGTTTCCATTTCAATTTCAATAATTTCATTTCTTAAATCCAGTTTTTTAAAAGTTTTTCCCTTCCCTATCAACAATATGGTCCAGTATAACTACATACCAGAATTGGTATACTTTGGTCTGTACAAAACAGGGAGGATAGCTTAGCTCTTAGAAAGGGGAGGACAGGAAAACAGAACTCTGTCTCAATCTATTGCTAGTTCTGATGTGGATGGATTGATTTTTGAGCAAGTCATCTGACCTCTCTGCCTCAATTTCTCCAGGAGAAGATAATGCTTCACTGAGGAGAGTACTGCAACTAACTTACAGAGCCCTTGTAAGATCACCTAGTGAAATATTCTATATACAATTAATTGTAAAATCTTTCCTCCTGCCTTTGCAAACACTGATCACCTCCTTTGATGTGTTCAAATCTCTAATCAGATTTGTATTGACCTAGTCAAAAAGAGCAAACAGTTTGGTTTTATGGTCTTTCAGCTTTCTGAATTTCTAGAGTGACTGCAAATGTTTGAACTCTTAATTAAATAATCTTTGGTTCATGTATTCGCAGATGAGACATTAGAGAATTGTAAAAGTATTTGTGTTTTGTATTTTGGTGAAATCCACTGTTTATAACTGTAAAAAGCAATAGACTGAGCACCTTATGTCATTGCTTTAAAAAAATAAGCTAAGGTTACTAGAAAAAACATTTATCCTTAGGGCAGGGTAAAGGTTCTAATGACAGTAGGATATCGTGTAATAACTTCCTCTTCTTTCCATAGCATTAGGCTTTTGATCAAGTGTCTTGTATTGTTTATAGAAACCATCAGTCTTTTGATTCTTCTTCATTGTCATGGGCAGTAGAACTTTTAGCATGCTTTTTTACTGAGTCTCTTTCCTGTACACTAACTAAAATGGAATTACACATCTATAGGATTGGTTTTACAAAAAAAAATAAAAAATTCAGCATTAGTTTCAGAATTCTCTCCTATCTCACAATCTTGCCAATGGGGCAAGAGCCTTCTCTTCTGCAGTCCAGGTCGTGAAGGTGCATCTCCACTGGAATAAAAGATGTGTGGCTGGCCTGGGTCAGCTGATGTGGGCTCTTAGGGCTGGGCTGTGGGGCTAAAAATTGAGTGATCCCAGAGCCCAAACATTTATACAGTAATTTTATAGCCCTATGGTCCAAGTCAGCTGACCTGGGTCAGCTGTGAGTGTTTAATTGCTGTGTAGGACACCCTGTGATTTAGAGAAATGCAGGAACTTTCCATCTGTCTTCAAATCCTGGGTGAAAAATATCTTCCCCATTCCTCTTCCTGTCTCTCCTATTTAGCTCCATGCCATTTTGGGCATACAGTTTGTATGAAAAAATATTCAGAATACAGATGTGTAGTATTCTACACTTTTCTAGGGCTTCGTATTTTGAATCCCTGTACAGATAGGAGTAATTTGAATTCTTAGCGCCTTATCGATATAGGGCAGTATAATTATTCCCAGTTAACATAGGGAAAATGTAGATAGAAGTAAAGGGAACATAATAAATGAGTTATCAGAGCCAGAATAGGAACTTGGAATTGCCCTCAATCATGTTGCCTTTCTGTTTTTATTATGAAACAAATAGTGAAAGTTAAGCAGTAAGAATGATGCATTTACACCCCAGTTTCCTCATAAGCACATTTGTTTCTTATATCAGGATATGAGTTGTCTCCTACTGCAGCAGCAAACTTTACACGCAGAAACTTGGCCGACTACCTACGCAGTCGGGTAAGTAATAACTGAGGCATACTAGCAGTGACTGGAGTTACTAAGGCCTTCTCACAAAAACCAAACAGTATGTTTGCCCTTTTCCGTCCCTACGTCTCTTCCTACTGCAACAGCTTTTTTTTCTCAGCAATATTTTTGTTTAGTTTTTTTCCTTGGGCTTACAATTTAAACATGTGCTTACACATGACTCAGTGCTCCAGGGCAGAAAACAAAAAATAAAAATGAAAATAACATGTGATTGGCCAAGTTTGTCTCTATTCTTCTGAAACAAGCAAATGATTTGAGTATGGTCTGAATTAGTGAAGCCACAGGCTCCCCACAGTGAGTAGTGTGGAACTGAGACCCTTGAGAGCAATCAGGTTTTGTTGCTACAAAAGGGGTGGAGAAAACTTTTCCCTTTTGTGTCAGTTTTATATAGTTCACTTTCACTTCGTAATTCCATGCTCTCTTCTTATGCTTGGTGCAGATCATTTTAGCAGTTTCTCATTTAGCATAACTAGATTTTTATTTCACAGTTGCTTGATATAATTTGTGTACAGTCAAACCTGATTTTTTCCTAAATCTAAATTTCTGAAATGCCTTATCTAAAAATATAAAGCTCTAAGTACCTTAAGAACTTTTGCTATTATGAGATACATGTGTTAAGATCCACCTTTGTAGTTTCTGTATCTTAATTATACCACTGTGCTATATTATGCCCTAAATAATCTCAGTGGTATGAATAAAGAATTAGTGTACAACAGTAGTCCTGTTGTCCATCTTTGTCTGCTTGTATTAGTTGTTCTTTTTTTTAACAAAACCCAGCTGGTTTGGGGACCCTGGAGACATCTGGTAAATTAAGGTTCTCCTGAATTACTAGTTCAATAATAGCTACAATAACATTGTGTTCAATTTTAAGGAGATGACATTGACAGCTATTCATAGGTTTGTTTGTTTTCATGTTAAGGACACTAAAAACCTTAAGTATCATTTAATATCTTTCCCCAAATGACTATTTTGTTAGCCCTGCTACTATTCATTTTGATTATCTATATCTATGTATTTCCAAGTGGAAAATGGATAGAAGCAATATGAGAGGGGGAAAGTTTTCAATGTGTAAAAAACTTTAGATTTTGTTTTGATCGTGATCTGATTGATTGTCTTCAAAGCATGGCTTAGGAGTTGGGATATGGCCCAGAATCCAGGGTCTTGGTGAAGACCAAATGCCCACTAACTACCCGCTACGAGTTACTGGGGAATAACTTTCACTTGCAGATGGATGAACTCTGTAATCAAGAGGTCTCTTCTTTCTTTAACTGGGTTTTTCCTCATCAAAATGGTCTGTATTATGGAAATTCTAAGCTATGATTTACTTTTTTTTCTTGTTAAAGTTCCTGTCACCTCACTTATCAGAAACTAACACAGCTACAGTGTTAAGATTCCAGCTTTGGGCCCAGTAAACACTTTGTCCTAAATACCAGACAGCTAAGTGAATTAAGCCCCTTTAAAATTGAGATAAGGCCATCACTTCTCATGCAGATGCATTGAATCAGTTTAATCTTCTTCTCCCAAAATTATTTAATAGAGCAAAGCTATTTGATGTACTTAGCAAAACAAGCCCCTTTTGTAAACAGAGACATAAAGCTTTCAGTAAATATCAAAACCAAGTTGAAGCAGTTTTTTTTGAATTAGCAGAGTGTAATGACTGACTGGCTTAAGGTCATATTCCAAAGCATTGCTAATACATGCTGCTTCCTCATTCATCATTCAGATGCCTTTATGGAAGTGCCGTTTGATGCTTGACAGCTATTGGGTATTGGGTATAAATATGTAATCCTTGGGTACCTCACAGGGAGAGGAGGCTTAATTCACTGATTGTAAAATGCTATAAAGTTCTTCGCTGGAAGTTATTACAGAAAGACAAAGTGGTATCTAAATATACAAGTTTAAAGATTTCAACAGTCCTCTGCCTAGCACACGTATATTCTCCACGTGAACGAAGAGGGGGAAAACAAGAGAATTGATGATACTGTGAATTAAGCTGAGCAAATAGGAATAGAGGATGAGATTTATTTATTGCTTGGATATCTTATAGAAATTTCCCCGGGAATCTTTTTCAGGCTTGCAATGAGTGTTTGTTATTTGTATTAAGATAGTACCTATGGGCCCCAACCCAGATCAGAGCCCTAATGTTAGGCCCCATATGTACATAGAGCCTGCCCAGAAGAGCTTTCAGTCTAAATGAACAAGACAAAAAAGGGGTGGAAGAAGGGGAGACCTGAGGCTCAGCAAGGTTTTGACTAGCCCAAGTTTATACAGAGATGGGAATAAAATAGGGGAGTCCTGACTCCCAGTCCTGTTTAAACCACACCTCATTCTGTTTAGAAATTAGTGTAATATACCTTCTGCAAATTAAATGGATACAAATTGTATACTGTAAAATGGATACTGTAGATATTAGTCCTATAAAAATGATACTTATTTTAACTTTCATTCAGTGTTCACATTTTGAAAGTCTTGTATGTTTGCATGGAGCTGTTCTGAGTTTCCATGAATAGCATTAGAAGCGTTATTGTAATTCTCCCTCTGTGCATACACAGCCTTGTCTGTCAGTTGGGTAAGAGGCTGATTACTTGTCTCAAGATCACAGGACCCTCAGAGCAGATGTCATAGGTGAAGTTGACTTTGAATGTCCTGCCTACTTAAGCACAGACACCCATTTGTTACATATGATACAAATATCACTAACGAGGGTAATAATTTAACATGCTCTTTGGCAAATGCGGTTAGCAGGATGTGACATGATGCGGCACTGTCGTCTTCCTCTATGTGCCATGTCCCTTGAGGCCTGATCCCCTCTGCATCTCCCCACCTCCCTGTGCCTGGGCTTGCCTTCCAGCTCACCTGCTCCAGATGGGCAGCACAGTGGGGAGGACACTGGCAAAGGCAGATGTGTTTATTTACCGGAGACAAAATGTTGTGCTGCTGCAGATGGCAGTGCCCCCGAGCAAATGGCGCACTTTGGCACCACTGTCACACTACAGGGATCTCTGTACTATAAGGAGATCACTATCATCTTTTGAAACTTAGCACTTAGTGCTTGTATGAAAGTGCGGAGCTTTCCACACGAAGCTACAAACACTGGCATCAGAAAGTTGTAATTTTTGCTCAGTTGCTTGTCAGATGTTTGTTATATTTCTGTACTTGTTGTGACCCAATTAGAATCAATAAAAATCTAGCCAGTAGTGCTCTGTACAAAGAAATCATTCACATAGGACTCTGGAAGTCTCTTAATCTAATACTGGTGGTTATAGCCATAAAGCATAATATATATGTCAACCTAAATTATACTTTGCAGGGAAGGGAAGAGAAGAGGAGCGAACTAAGTTGTTTACCTACAGGTTTAAATATATATTTTCATCATGATGCACAGCAAGGTATGGAAAGTTCCCTGCAAACTGAGCTGAGCATAGACACTTGGTTAATAGGAGCTAATGCTTGGCCAGGCCAATACGAAGTGGCTTTTTTTAAGGAAGCAAGAATGGAATGTGTAAACCAATTTGCCTTGCCCAACCCCAATTCATTTCTTAATATTTTGGAAAGTCACTCATGACTGAACCTGACTTGCATGTGGCTTCTGCTCTGTACTGACATGACTGGACACTTTAAACCCAAAATCACGTATATGCAGATTGTCTAAATCTGACAGTGGGAAATGTTACCTTAGTGGGCTGAACACCTGCTACTGGAGTTATATAAAAGATGACCCTACCAAACTCTGATTATTCCCCTAATTTTGGGAGCAGGGGAAGCAGGCAAGCTGGAAAACATCCCCTAATTTGTATTTTGGTATTACCTTACTCCAACTTTTGGGTGTAGTTCTTCCATGATTCCTTCTGCCTTTTCCTTCACTAGTACTCTCAAAAGTCCTACCTTTTATGTTGGGCTGGCCTTTAGGAAGAGCCAGGCTATAGAATCACTGTCCTGTTTCAGTAATGCTGTTGGAGGTTGTAGTCTGAGGTATACTGGTTTAAATTAACTAGATTTTTTTTTTTAACTTGCTGTTTTGCCCATCACAGTGCTGATACAGTTATGAGTTTTCAGGTGTAAATCCCCTCTCTCAGGAGGATTGTATGTGAGAAGGTGTTGCTTTCTCACTCCTAGAGAGTGTGTGCTACCCAGTTAGGTGCCTGCTGAGATCAGAAATCCCTGCTTCTGTGCTAAATAGTCCCATTGGAAGTATAGTGATACTATATCAAAGATTTTGGCTTTGTAAAAAGACCCCATCCCTAATTTTTCTGAAACTCTACTCGTTAAGGAGTTTCACACTAACCCCACACAACTGCCTTAAATCTATAACTTTAGTTCTTAAAACCATTAGATAATTTTTCTAATCCGTTTATCTTCAGAATAAACACTGTTTGTTTCAGCTGTTGAGGATCTGGTAATGGAAACTGTCTTAATACCTATGATTTGGCATTGGTGACTTAAATCCAGAATACTTCTCAACGCCACTCTGTTCTTTCCAAATAGGTTGTGAAGTGGCTCCATGCCAAGAGGTTCTTGGGCCCCATTCACATGTGTCTGGGATACCTGAATTATTGGGTTTGTTCTGGCTAACCAGTGTTACAAGGTACAAGTCTGAACAGGAAGCAAGTTGAGTATGAGCAAGACTTTGGGGCATTTGGTCATTAACATGGAGTAGCCTTTAAATCGTATTAGTGGGTTATAAAATCTAGAACAGTTTACTATATCTGAGCTTGAGCATTGCGCTTGTGCTGTTTAAGTAACATTTGGTGCTGTTTTGTCGTTGAAGTATTGGTCTAACTTTGTGGCAATACTTTGCATCCACCTAGGGATTTCAAATCACTTTAGGAAGATGAATAAGTTATATCTCCATTTTACAAATGGGCAAACTGAGGCACGGAGGGGTGAAGTAGCTTGCTCAAGGTCATGGAGTAGTGTCAGTCAAAAATGCAAGACAGGGATCCCTAACTCCCAATTTCCTGTTATAATTAGTAATTGATACTTCTTCAGATGGAAAGTAATGGAGGTTGTGGGTAAAACTCACAGTGGGAGACAGAATAGTCCCATGGGACTATTCTATGTGGCTGGGCTGTATTCTCCCACTCCTTATTTTTGAGGGACCCATAAATGTTGTATTACATGCAGCGGTAAGGCAAGAAAATTTCCAGAAGGTCATTCACTTGCGGAATGCCTGAGTCCCAAGGTGCCCTGGCCATAGGAACTCTTCCTGTGTGCTCCATTCAGTTGTTGTTCCCAACCTGCTCTCCCATGGCAATTCGTATTGGGCAGCTTTTGTGCTCTGACCTGTTCAGTGGGCGTTGCAGATCATAAAGGAGCTGCATTAATGAATCTTTGTTTTTGTGTCCTTTAGTGTGTGGAGGGGGCGGAGCTTGCTGGTTGGATTCTTGTCCTCCTTTCTGGCCCCTCCCCTTTTTTGCTGACAGACTGACAAATCTTTACAAAAGAGCCAGATGTGGAGGAGAGAGGGGACATCTCATATAACCTTTTCCCTTCGTAGCATTTTCATGGTTTTGTGGCTGACCATGTTATACAGTGAAGGCAACACAGGGGCCTTGGTGTTTTGCAATGGGTTTACTTCAGCGAAGTATTACCAACTGAAATAGATTATTCTGAGGCTCCGTGTGTTACATTGAAAAAATATTCTGCAGGGTATTCAAGTGTTACAGCCCAACCCAAACTGAGGCATGTTCTACACTATTAACCACCATCTGTGTCCCTCATCACTTCAGCTAGTTTGAATTCATTTGTCTATCTCTGTGGATAATCCAGCATTAATGTAATGCTCTGCAATCATAGTTATTCATATTTCTAGCACTCAGAGTGTTTAGCATTCATAACTTGCTACATTTACCTTGCAGCATATAATTCTGCTGCAACATGTGGAGTCTTATCCAAAATATTGAATATTGCCTGAATTCCCCTTAAAAACGCTACTGATTAGCAAACATGGGTTACATTTTGCCATTGGACAGTCAGTGATTTTATCTGTGAGCTTTATTCGCTGGGTAGAGACAGTGTTTTGGATTAGCAAGTGAAATGAATGGAGAAAACAAATACTGTGTTAACTAGCTGGTATAATAAGGCATCTGTGCCACGTTGCATTTTAAGTCATTAAATTTTGAAACCCCTCTAATTACAATATGGCTGCACCTTTAACAAGAAAGCACGCAAACTTGGAGCTGCTGCCGGGGTATAACATCATGCGTAGCAACAAGGAAATGGCCCACCTTTTTGCAGATGGACAACAGCTAATGTTAATTTAAGTCAAGTTTGTGGTGTTGCACTGCAGTCCTAAAGATGCACAGCAATAGCTATAACTGGTACTTTTCCAGCTCTTTAACCCTTACACTCTGACACTTAATTCATTAGCAGTTGGACTTGGGGATTGTCTACATGGGCATTTGTGCTGTTTTAGTTTCAGGTGTGATTTGTTTTTAAACGCGTTTCAGTTGAGTTGATGCTGTGTAGATGCTCTTGGTTTTAAACCAGGCTTCTTCTGGTGTAGCTTAATTCTATTAGAAACAGCTGAATTAAAATAAGCCATTTTTAAACCAAAATAAGAACTTCCACCTGGTTTTATACCAGTTTAACTAAACATGTAAAACTGTGCCTCGACAAGTCCTTAGTTTTCTATATGGAATGTGAAAATGAAGCCAAATGTAGTGCATCTACACTGCAAAAAAAGGAAAGCACATTCTTAACTCAGGTTACGATAGCAGTGAAGACTTGGCAAGTCAGGTTAGCAACTCAAGTTGAACTGTATTGCCTTTTTTGGGGGTGGGACTCAAAGGGCTTTATTGTAACTGTCTCCCAGGTCAAATTGTTGACGCTGTACCGATAAGGAAGTGTTTAATTCTGACTGATCCCTTCTAATGCGCTCATACTGGGTATCCATCCTCGCAGTGAGGACCCACTTTGCCATGATCTGTGTGCGTTTCTTTTTGTTTTGATGTGTGTGTCTGAAAAGACCTTTTTCCTATTTGGCTGCTGCAGCACAAATCTACATACATACTTCTTTGGTACCATTTTTTAATAGTGCAGAAAATATTTACTATGTTTCCTTTCTCAACCTACTATCTTCCCCAACTTCCCAGATGACTTACCCGCCGGGAATGCCAGTGCCAAGATTGGTACATTTACTAAGTGGCAGCACATTGTTTAAATACAAAAAAAATCCCAAATTGTAAAATTCAGCTTCTTATTGTGATGTTATGTTTAATTATAGGTGGCAGGGTCTGGACTCAGTCCAAAGAAAGACTGTCAATTCCTTTCTTGCTGTCCACGCTTGGCAGGATGCTTCCTCACGCCCACCTCTCTCTCCCCCTTGCTGTGACTTTGGCTTCCGCCAGATGTCACACCGCTGCTTGTCGCCGCCCAGCCTCCCGTCACTGATCTTGTTGTTTCAATGTATTTCTCACAACTGTTCTCTTCAGCTGTAAATTCTGAAGAATTTCACGCTCTTCTTAATCACTGCAGTTATTTTAAATCCAGCAGCATAGATGCAAAGCTAGATGGAGATGGAAAATATTTCCTTTAACTGAAGGGAAAGCTTGTGTTTCTTAAGAGACGAAAAATGCATTGTTTTCACTCAGTCCTGAAGTGTTAGCCCATCATCTCTCATGTTAAACCTTTGTAATCACAGTAACATTCTAAAAAGTTCAAAGCTCTTGCTCATGTTAATTAGCAACAACATTCACGTTTGAAATTGATAAACATCCAGCTACTAAACTAAAGTTCAATATAGAGAGTATTTAGCAAATGTCTGACTTGGTGCTTTTTTGCTCGAAACCTCAGAGTTGGAAGACCAGGCATAGAAAAATTGAGAGCGCCAGAGGACTCCAGTACTAGACTAGCAAGGTTGTTTCCAGTCCATGTTAAGATGCAGTGATCTGTTGTAGGGGAAGCTTCCACCATGCCTGCCCATGCTACAAAAGATTAGAACCAGGAACTTTAAAAAGCGCAACATGAATGCTCATATGAAGGTTTTCTTGGGGTTTTGTAATGCTGCCCATCGCCATAGTTTCTGTGGTCTTAATTTTTACATAGAACGTGCAAAGTTCCTAGTGGACTTCTGGAGTCTCTGGAATCTCCTCCCTTTTGGTGGTAAAAATTATTTGAGTTGGTTTGTTTGCAAGATTTGATTTGTTTGGCTGGTGTGTCTGGCAAATGAGTGTCAGCTTGTTGGATACTGGAAGGCTCATATTTTGCATGATATTTGCAGCATAACTGAAAAAAGCAGAGTAGGACAAATTTGATTTTAGTATTGTGGGGTTGATGGGTCAGGAGCACATAATTCAACAAATGTGGAGTTTGGTATTTCCTTGTGGTCCATTGTTTTAAGAAGTTGGGTCCTTAAGCCTTTACAAAAAATTGCAGCAGCTAGCATAAAGAACACAACACTTCTGTTAATATTTTACCTTTTGCTCCAAATACCATTGCAGTTTAAATATTTTAAGGCTAATCAAGGTAAACCATTTTAACTTTCACACATGAAAATATTTATATTTTTAAAAACCAGTGAAGTGTCGTGATAAAACCCAAAACAATTCCCCGTTAGAGTGCAGCATTCCAAAATGTAGCCTTGCTGGGACATTGGATTCAAGTCTTGAACTGCTAGATTTGAAACAAATCTTGGCATATGTTAAGATTCTAGCAGTACGTGAGTGTTGTGGATGCTGCAACAGGAAGCAAAGGTGACTTTAGATACCAAGAAAAGATGTAGCTTGAAAAGAGAGGTCTTCCATGGATGACATGAATTTCACTCCCCAAAATGATTTATGAAAATGCCCTTTTAATATTGTACTTCTTTGTAAGCATAGACTCTGAAACACCAGGAACTATATGCATCCCAAAAGGGGTTAATCGGTTAGAAAGGATGTAGAAATAGTAAATAAAATGTGAAAATAATTATCTAATATTTGAGCTCCGCCTTCCTCTAGTAGTAAGATAGCATAAGATAATTTATTTACATTTGAAATTTTTAAAAAAGCACAAACAAAAGATGTTTCATGGAGCTTCTGCAGAAGAATTTCAGAAACTGCAAGTTGTTACCCAGCTGTATTGATTTAATTAGTCTGTGACACCACTTATTTATGCTTAAGCTTCTGACACATGCAAAAGTTGGTAATTCAAAGTAGCACAATAATTTGTGAGTTGTCTTCTGTGCTGCATGTCATGGCTTTTAAATGACAACTTTGGTGTGCGTGTGAGATGTTTAAGCATAAATAAATGATAATACACAGGCTAATTAAACTAATACATTTGTTTAGCAACTTGATTCTGGAATGATGGAAACAATCTTTCATGTAGTATCTTTCAATAACACTTTTTAAAAAGCTTATATTTTTGAGGTAAATAAGGCTATTTTATTTCCATCCTTTTCCTAATGAAAGGGGAAACCAAAATGCCTTGTAAAGACAAGGTGTACTGCAGGTATTTGGATGAGGCTGGCCCTGTTAAGTTTGAAATGAGCTTGTCTTTGTTTGATGAACCCTTAAAAATTATATAATAAAAGCAATGTAGTGAAATAGAATGTCCAAAAGCATTGTGAATTAATTTGCTAAGCCATTTTATAAGCATGTGTTGGTACATGAAGTGGGAAAGATCAGCAACCTGTTCAGTTCCTTTTGTGAGAAGAGCATTCAAACTACAGCACTGTAATTTCATTTTAAAAATTATTTCAACTCAAGGTTCTTTGTAATACTTGCATCCAATGATGCCCTTTACTGTCATGGTTTTGTGGTCTCAACTTAATGTTATCCCAGCCGTGTAATACTAATCTATTATTTTGTTTAAAAGATTTTTAATAGCTTCTCATTGAAGGAATCAGTGTGACAGAATAACTAGAGATAGCACCCTGGGAAGGAAGTGTTGGAAGTAATCAGTTTTGCTCCTAAGGATTTAATCATTTTCTAGCTTACATTCTCAAGTATATAAGAAACAAGCTCCTACCGACTGCACATATCCCAGACTTTCAGAATGAGTTTGCTCTCTGCTCTGACGCTAGTAGTAGATGTCAGTCTTCTCGGCGCTGGCTGGCTGGTTTGTTGATCTAAATTTTCTGCAAATCTAATGTTTGCAATGACAGTTTCTTATTAATGCCAAGTACAAAAATCAATATGGAACTACTAAAAGTGTTGAGCAGGCAGATGGTGATTCCATGTACTCCTTTTATGAGCCTATGCTTCACAAATTGGTAATCGTGTGTGTGTGCGCGCAGTATGGAATCCTATATAATGTGTCCACATGTGTTTGGAATATCTATAGATATGTGCTTACACAACCACTTCCCCACTGTGGAAAATGCAATAAGAATACATGAGTTTTTAAAGAAAATGATAACCCGTATAAAACATGATGCAAACTCCTGGGGCTTTGCAGAATTACTAGATCTGTATTTATAATCCAGTAAAAGGCATGGTTGTATTAGTGGAAATGGGTGGTCTGTCTTGGCTAAAGAATAAACATGAAAACATCTTTATTTAATGGATTGCGTTTAAAGTCTTAAACAAGAATAGGGAGGAAACAATTAAACTGGCACAGACTAACACTTAATTCTCTGCATCTGTCAAACCATTTCTGAAGCCTAAAAGACAAAAATGTGAAAACATTTAATTCTTAAATGTTTGTGATGAAGAGGGGGGACTTTGATTATCTTGATCTTATAACGAGAAAGTGGGCCAGAGTCTGCTTTCTTAGATGGAAGCAAATTTATTCAGGTTAGCTTAGTGATTTTTAGGTTCAACTTGGTACATGGAACAAAAGTCTATTGGCAATTAATGTTACAATGTAACATTATATATAAAAATGTTGACACTGTGTTCTGTTTTCATACTGGCTTAAAATCCTGTGTGGTTAACTCAGTGTAACTAAATAAACAGCATATTAATTTAACGGAAGCTTCGTACTAGTCAAAAAAGTCCACATTGTGCTTGCATGCTGACAGTGAAAAATCCAAGCATTTTGTTGAGATGGAGCGTGGTGTGAAAGTATTTTAATTATGATTTGTCCCCATAGGATTAAAACACTAACTGTGAAAGTGTTCTAAGGAGCAGATTGAAGGGAAAGTAAGTGTCTTACATGTTTTAAAGGAATGCAGAATAAAGAAGTATGCTTCCCAACAACAACAAAATTTCAGCCACTCCAGGGTTTTGAATTCAAATGCGTTCCTCAGAAGCAATTTGCACAGTTGCTAGAAGCACTTTGTGTCCAAAGGATCACGTTGAAACGGGCTGAATTACCGGTCTCTACATGTTATGGGGAACAGTAGCGGAGGGGCAGGTTAGTATTGCTGCATTAATCAAAATTCTGTTTCTGCTTGCAGACCCCTTACCATGTCAATCTTCTTTTGGCTGGCTACGATGAACATGAAGGCCCTGCCCTTTATTATATGGATTACCTTGCAGCCCTGGCTAAAGCTCCCTTTGCGGCACATGGATATGGTGCATTCCTAACCCTGAGCATTCTTGACCGCTATTACAAGCCAAGTAAGTATGAAGTCTGTGGCAAAGAAACAATTCTTTTTCTACTAACTAGCAAATCAAAGGCTTAATTAAGTGGGATCTCGCATTTATGCATCATGTTGAGTCACTCAGCCCCCGGTTCTGTTGCTGTAGTAGGCACAGAGATATTCATTGAGGAGTAAAGATCTAAAAATCTGTAGACTAGCTTTTCAGCAGAACTGGAGGCTGCAGTGAAACTAGACTTTTTCCAAGTGTTTGCAATTCCTGTTTTAAAGTTGGGAAGTTAGATTATTTTTTTTTAAATCTGAATTACTGACCTCTTAGTTCCTGGCCATCTTCATATAATAAATAGTGTTTTCATGGCTTTACTGCAGTGTTTTGGGTACTATTGACTTTTTGCCCCAGGTGTTGCACTGATAATTTACTACTTAACATTTCTATCTTCAGGTACCAAGAAACTAACAAGTGGTAGTTAAATCATGGTGTTCAAAACTAAACAGTGAGGCAGAAAGATGTCTTTAACTAGCTTCTGCCTCTACAGAGCTATAGTTCAAATACCTCTGCTGCTGTTGCATGTTACCTAGTTTTCTGGCTATGATGTGCATACAATTATCTCCCGAAATGTCCCTCTTCAGAGTGCAGCCTAGTTTCCCATTTGTCTATAACTTGCATCAGCTCAATTCATAGCATATTAAAAAGACAGAAAAATAAAACTGCCCTCTTTTCTAAGATGTTTATCTCATCCTTTTGCAGATCTGGTGTATGGGGATGCTTTATTTTGGCTGCTTTGCAACCTTTTCTGATGTGTAAACACTAAACAGCAGGAATAATTCTTTGCACATCTGTAGCTCTCAATGTTTTTAGAACATTCAAACAGCCTCTCTGAATGCCAGGAGACAGGGCAGCATTATCCCCATTTTACAGATGAAGAAACTTGAAACACGACTGAAATGACTTGTCCGGAAGTCTGCAGAACTGGAAATAGAGTTAAGCTTTTTCTCACTCCCTTGAACTTTAGCCACAAAAGAACCTTACAATTGGCAGCAATATTTTCTGTGCAAAGTTTAATTTACTGACTACTAGCAGAGACCTTCATTTAGGAGCATTTCTATCTGCCTCCTGCAACCAGTGCAGCAGGAATCTGGCAGTTGTCTTCTAATTGGAGCTTATTCCACCTGAGCAGCAGGTGTGATATGGAAACAAAAGCCCTTGAACCAAGTAGGCTATGTGCTAAGCATGCATCTCTGTAATTTTTTCATTACTTGTGTCTCCTGAAAATGATGCTGCCTTTCTTCTCTTTCCCCACCCCTTCCAAAATGAAAAAAAAAAAGTGCAATATGTTGTCACAGTTGGCCATCCCCCCTGAACACTGATTTTTTTTTTATCCTAATGTGTGAGAATAGCAGGGGCATTGCACACGTGCCTTTCCCATTATTAAAGCTCATACTCAGCAGGGAATGTAGCACTAAAACCAATCCGCGCCCACATTTGCTGACTTGCAGCCGGCTGTGGACAGATGGAGCTGATTTAAAACTGTAATAAACTCAAGGAGAGAGAGACTTCTCCGAAGCCCAGTCCCTGGCCATGAGAGGCAAAATTCCGTCATGCTTCCCATTGGTATAACAAATCGATTCTCAATGGCTTGTTGCAGCGTGAGCGCTTCAGTGCGAGGCATCCTCGGTACATATGGAATGTGTTTTCTGTGAACTGGGAAGGAGGGGTTTCTTGGTGCTCAGCTGAAAAGTTGTTTAAATTGAATAAAAAGATTGACTGGAGAGAGATGGCCTCTAACTAAAGCAATCTGTGGGTGTTTTCTCCTTCAGGTATGACACGTGAGGAGGCAATGGAGCTCCTAAAGAAATGTCTAGAGGAGGTGAGTCGCCAAAGACTTGGGCCTATGTGATCTTGAGAAAGGAATGTTTATTTGCCTTCATTTGCTGATATTTTTCCTGTTCCTCTGTCATTTTTTTCCTGTCTTTGCCAGAAGGGGTAATAAATATATATTGACCAGATGTGGAACCAGCTACTGCAGAAAAGGATTTGTGGGTACTTATATTGTCTTAGTATGGTTCATGTCCTCCAGAATGTAAACTTTAAGCTTAATTGCTTTTCTTTACTTCTGGTCCTTCCATACTTAACATAATATTGATGTAGACAGCCCTTGACTTTGTCTCTTTATGTTATTTCTGCCTAAAATGTTTTTTAATCCTTCTGATACTTACCCTGTGCTTGTGGTAAGTTTATTTTTCAATGACACATTTTTAAACTGTTTTCTCCCCTTAGTTCATAAGTTGAATAACCAAGTCTAGCTCCAATAATAACTTGACCTCAGGCACTGAAGCAGTTGATCAGCAACTTTAGCAACAATATCCTTTTCACACCATAAATCCTTATAAGAGCAGTACTCAGTTTCATTGTCTCTTGTAGGTTAAAGAGATGAACTGGTGTTACTGGGGCGAAGTCTGCTGCAAAGGGCCTTACAAGCATTTTGGTGATGTGTAGGGTTTTTAGTAGATTAGCAGCTTTCCTGTCAATTGTGGTGTTTGGTAGTTAGCAAAGCACTTAACAAATTACTTTGGTGGGTGCTGCCCAACCCTGTCCTGGAAGAGGTTGTGTTGTATAGTTCTCTGACCATTACATATCTTACAGCTAGTGAATTGAAAGGGCAGTCTTGCATGGTAACTCAGTAGCTAGATGAGTACATGGTAATTTACTGTTGTCATATGCTCATAGACGCAACAAAAACTACCAAGTTCAACCACTTTGCTTAATTTTGGTTGCCATTGTAAATGTTCTTTAGAAATGTGCATAAATCTGGGGTTCCTATTTTGAATATACCTCAAGAACTGCAGGACCAGTTCTTCTAGAAGTTGGCCTGCTACGTAACTATTTGTAAATCAAGAACACACTTGGGCATGTGAAGAATCTTCTTTAAAAGAAGGCTAGTATATTACCATACAGGGCTACATGGAGCAGAACCTGCTGACATTTTGCTCTCAATGTCTTATCTCAGTCAGGGACCTCAGGAGTCCAGTTAGTGTCTCTGCATACCATGGTACCCCCAATTATCACTACTACTAAAAAAGTTAAAACCAAAAATGTCATAAGTGCTCTGTCTTGATGCACCCTCAGTAATGAATGCACCCTAACTCAAAAATTCAAAACATACAAATAAGCTACAAAGGAAAATAATGTGACAGCAGGACCTCTTTACTCAATGCAGTTCATCCTATTACAAGGAACAAACAATATAACATTGTATTCTATATAATCAAGGCATCCTGCTCTCAAGCAAGGCAAGAAGTGGCGTTATCCTCCATATATCAAACTTACCATTTATTATGAGCTCATAAGTGTCTTACCCTAAAGATGACTTCAGCATTTGTCTAAGAAAGGGTTTGACCTTAACTCGTATGTGTTGCTTATTGGGTGGGGAAGTTTTCAAATGTAAATACATCACAAGCAGAGGAGCTCAGGCCCCTCTAAAATGTTTGCCAGTTTATATCTAAAGTGTAATGGTAGAAAATGATTGTAATCTTCTCCACTTTCACTTGAATGAAAAATCTTGTTAGAGAATGGAGATAATTCAAGCTGAAATAAGAGGCACTGTGGGAGAGGGAGCTCATGCTGCCAACGTCTCATGCACGATTGACTGAAGTTTATATCCCAAGCAGTGTGTACAGTGGGGACCTGTTAAATACTTAGTGCTGGCACACAGTCAAGTGAATTTTTCAACAGAGTTGTTCTCTTGTTAGGTACTAGTTTAAGACAGATTCTTTAAGATGCACATCAAGATAAATTTGGCCATGACAAGTTTATTCTCTTGTCGAGTCTAACATACTACATCACTGGGTGTGCAAGCTCCTTATTCAGATCCCAAGTCCTGCTTCAGATTTGTTCAAAAGGAATTTTAGGTAAATACTAAAACTCACAAGAACAGAATAAAATATATGTATTTGCTTATGCAAGTTGGCAAGCTTAAAATGTTGCTGCTTGTGGCTTTTTTCCACTTGTAAAATCCATGTAATTCTTTAAGGTGACTATTCAAACCCTCCCATTTCTAGTTAATTTCCAAACCGACTTCCACGGAGAACACAGTCAATTCTCGCTCTCCAGGATTCCTGAATATGAAAGGGACAACTTAGTTTTGGTGTCCAGAGATGTTACAGAAACAAAGCGAAAGCAGGACAGAAATTGGAAGAGAGAAACTAATGCTTTTAGGATATGCAACAATGTTTCTCTCAAAGACAATAAATGTATGTTATTTAAGCTTTGAACAAATCTTTCCCCTCTCTCTGTCTGTCTGTTAAACAGCTTCAGAAACGCTTCATCCTGAACCTGCCTTCTTTCAGCGTCCGGTTCATTGACAAAGACGGCATCCACGAAGTGGACAACATACCCTTTCCGAAAGTGTCATCCTAACCCCTGGGAGCTTTCCTGAGCAGTCTTTCAGTTCATTTTTTGTTGTTTTCTACTCGTTTGATGTACTACACACGTAATATAGTGCACTTGGAGACTTCAAATAAAAATTGACATTGGCTATATCAATCTTATCACTTTATTCCATTAACCCTTTTCTTCCAAAGTAAATTAAATTGTCATCACTCTGCAGATGGGTTCTGGGATTGCCAGTCCAGATAGCAACTTCCTTCCTTGCTTTTCTGTGCTCTTATCAGTGGGTCTCTGTGCTTTCTCAGCTTGTTCCAGTTTTGCTGCTCCAAATGTCTTCCCTCTTAAATTCTTGTTTGAATATTAATTTCTCCTTTCAGTTGTCAAGTATCCATCATCCATCCTCCCAGTTCATGCTGCAATCCAGCAAGCAGCTGGCATAACGTTCCACTTGTCTTAAACAGCTTAGCTTGATCTATAGAATAGTTACAAGAATCTATCCAATTTTATTTTACAGTAAAGGGGTCATCTATCAGAACATCTTAATATACTTCTCTTGGTCTCTTAATTTTTGTTATTTAGACCAAGTTGAAGATGAGGGAAGAGGTTTTTCTGGGAAAGACTATATGTAGAAAATGAGTGTCCGCAGAAACTAGTACCCCTTATGGCTCAGTGGTTGGAGAAGAAATCCAGTTTCTGGAAAGTAATGTTTTGCTTGCCAGTTGGATTTTAGCCACCCTAAATTTAACAGTATAATTATTTTAGTATGAATCATGTGAATTAAGAGAGTACCACAAAAGAACGTGTGCTAAGCTGCATCCATTTTTAACACTTGTTTTGAATTGGGCTTAACTATAATATGCTCAGTAGGAAACTTTTAAATGTTACTTGTGCCTCTTGTGGATTTTCTATGAACTATTCCATGCTACGTAAAGAGAGCCTTTTCCATTCCATGAGAACAGTCACTAACCTGTCTAGGGTAAAGATGGGGCTTCCATTCTAAAACCCCCTATTATCTGTCACATAACTACCTCAAATAATTGCCATATAGTGACTGACATTTTGTTTAATCTTGGTCTAGAACTGAACTTCTTAAAAGGCTCAAACTTCACTCAGAAATGTGAGTTACCTGAATCTGGGGCTGATGCGGTTTTCAGCCATTTCAAATGTTTTCTTCAGATGCTTGTTGGATAATTCAATATTTGATTACAATCTTCAGATGGTACATGTGAGATGTGCTTTTTTTGTTCAGAAATAAAGGTGGACACATGAAAAATTATTTACAGTGGATAGTATTTTCAACACTGTACCCATCATGGTCTAGTTCCCAAGTACAGATATTTGATCCTTCTGACAGATAGGAAGATGAGTGGCTTAGACTTGGCAATTTTAACTTCCAAAGCATTCTTGATCCCCTACAGAAGTGTCCTTTTATGGACATATTTGTATTTCCAGTATGTCCTAGAGGCCTTACCTGAAATTGGAGACTCATTGTGGGTGCTCCACATATGCTTTGCGTGAAATTTTGACTCTTGAAGTCAATGGCAAAACTCCCATTGACTTCAGCGGGGCTAGGATTTCACATTGGGGCAGGGATTCAAAGAGTTCAGTCTAAACAGTCAAAGAAGAGAGTATTAAATCTCCACCTTTACATATAGAGAACTTGAGTCTTGCCCAAGGTCGCACAGGAAGTCTGTGGCAGAGTTTGGGTCCCAGTCCAGTGCCTTAACCAGGAAACAATTCTTCCTTTCCAGGCCATCCTTAGTTGTATCTAATTTTGACCTCTGGTCCTATCAGGCTTTACTAGTCTGCACTTACTTATCTGCTGTTTTTATTATAGTGGTGGGAGCAGCGGCTCTTATTTTTAAGCCAGTGGCTCATACCTTTCTGAAACAATCTTGAGGTGAACTTAACAACTCCGAATTTTAAAACACTTTTCAGACTTTGTACATTGTAAAGAAATAAGATCTCAACAAAATTATTTTCTCTTGGCAGGTCACATTTAACATGATAGGAGGAACCTTAACTTGGAATGTCCTGACTTTTCTGTGGTTGAAATCTCACCCTTACTGTGTTGCATTAATGTCTTTTTTAGCTTTTAGTAAGCATCATCTCTAATTTATTTTACCACCAATCTTGAATGTTTTTGCATGTTTCCTGTTTGTTTTAGAAGACATCAATACAGATTGGCTGAGCTGGTATGATGTTTTCTTCGCTGCATACCAAATAGAAAAAAGTGTTTAACATCCCCTGATAGGAGGCTCACTGTTTTAACAGACACCAAAATAAGGGTATGGTGGTTGTGCCATTAAAGCCCTGTTATGATCTGCAAAGGATCTGCCTTGATTGTTGTTCTATTATTATTATATTATTACTGGCACCCATCTGCATGCAGGTGATTAATAAATATTAAACAATTATTCCATTCCAAACAGCCTTGGTGGAGTCAGGTTAGAGTGGAACATATGTTTTGCCTGAGGGCAGGGACCAAGCATTGAATCCCCACTGACTGAGGGATACAAGGAGTTGCATCAAGAGCCAACAGAGCAGCAACCTCCAGGAATAAATATGGACTTCCATTACCCATAAAGCAATTGAACAAAGAATCTGCAGAAATTTTTAAAATGCTCCTTCGATGCTGTAATGAAGTACTTCATCCTTCTTGGGGCATCTTAGTTTTACATTTTACAAGGACTCATACTTTGAAGGAGAGGTAATGTCATACTTTTTGCTGGATATTTTTCCTACAGTGATGTAGTGTTTAACAAGTCATTGGCACCTAACTGAAAGCCAGCCCTAAAATTTAATCTCCTAGAACCAACTGATAACTCAGTCCTATTATTATATACCTCTCATTGAACAAGCCCTGTGTTCATGTCCCAAGGAGAATTGCACCAAGTATATATAAACAGCTGATTTTTACTACACTTATTTCCAGTTTCCATATGCATGACTTGATTTCTAAAGCAAATTGAAATTTGTCCTTTCATTAAAAGAATGTGTCCAAAGGTCTATTTAAAGATCTCCTGGATTGTTTTTAGATTTGTGTGAATGCTGCAGCTGTAAATCTCTTGATGGTCTTAGTGGATTTCAAGTTGTAAATTGGTCAGTAATGCTTCGGATAGAGTGGATGGAAGGCAAAGATTTCCCACCCCAGGAAAGGAAAAAAACCAAAACTTTGTCTTTTGCATATAAATACTTTGTCAACTTCAGCTCCAAAGCTCATGAAATTTCATTTATAAAAAAGATCCTAGATCCTAAACTTCAGAAATCCTGTTGAGAGATCTAAACCTAATATCACAGGTCTAATTTTCATCCAATATATTCTTTGATGGAATTAAACTATTGCAGAATAAAATGGTTTCCATTAAAAACAAAAAGCTTGATAAAAAGAGAAATTATACTGTGACCCTGGTTAAAGTATTTCTAAGTTATTGCAACATCTACATTGAGCTGTTTGCTTTGCTTTGGCTAATAATCCTGACCATATGTTTTATTACCAAAGCCTCAGGGCCTAAAGAGTTAACAAGGCACTCTTCTCATTTTAGATTTCCTGTTTAAAGATGGTCTTTTCCTGAGGACTGCGTGCATGTAACAGATCAGTGTACCAGCTCATCTCTTTGTGGGCCTAGAGTTTGCCTTAAGATCAGTTTACAAGGGAACTGAATCTGTGCCTTAGGCCATGTCTACACTGAGTGCTTGGGATATGCATACAAATATGCTATACCAACAGAGCACTCCTAGTGTGGATACAGATTATACTGCAAAGCTGCTTTTGATCGTATAGTTTATTTCACTCAAGGGGAGGGGAATAAGATGTACTTGCAGAAGTGTAGCTTTGCCAGTATAAACTGTATCCACTCTATCGGCTGCTTCTAGCACAGCTATGCAAGTCAGAGATTGCACCCTGACCCATGTAGCTATGCTGGTGGAAGTCTGGCGTGTAGACATGGCCTTAGGACCATTTTATTGCCTGGAAAATCCTTGGGAGCCCTTCTTGGGTAATAGATTTGTGCATGTGAACATATGATAGATTTTTGTGCTACCCAGTGAACATACAACAGTTAGGACACATGATAAAACAGATTCTTAGCTATGTGAAACTAAGGTAAATATTATTGCTAGTTGTACACTGTCATTGAAAAATAACGTAGCTGTCCCATCTTCTGTGTACAGCCACCAAGCTGGACTACTGATGCCAAGGCAAGAGTACCACTAAAGGCATCACCAAGGCACTTCATGCAAGTTTTCTGTCAGCCTATCCTATCTAAGTGTTTACTCTGTCTAGCTTGTTAAGTACAGTGGGTTCACAGTTCAAACACGTGTGCCTGCAGGTAGTGATAACATGGTTTTTAGCTGCACATTTAGAGTAGACCAGGATCCACTACCCACAGGAACGTATACAACAGGCCTCAGAGTTACGAACATCTTGGGAATGGAGGTTGTTTGTAACTCTGAAATGTTCAGAACTCTGAACTAAACTTTTAAAAAAATAATTTACAACTTTGAAACTTCACTATGCTGAAGAAAAATGCTGCTTTTAACCACCTTAATTTAAATGAAATGAGTACAGAAACAGTTTCCTTATCTTGTCACAGCTTTTTTAAACTTTCCCTTTATTTTTTAGTAGTTTACATTTAACATAACACTGTACTATATTTGCTTGGGGGGCGGGGGAGGGGGGCAGTCTCTGCTGCTGCCTGATTGTGTACTTCCAGTTCCAAATGAAGAGTGTGGTTGACTGGTCAGCTTGTAACTCTGTTGTTCATAACTCTGAGGTTTACTGTAGACAAATCAGCTGGCCTGTATAAGGGAATCTGGAACAATCTGATCAAAGTAAGTGAATTTGGGAGGTATTGTGATTTTGGTGCCAGTCCTCATGAAAGGTAAAGTGTGATCCTGGTAATTATTGTCCAACTTCTATCCCTAGTAAAACACTGGAATGCATACTGAAAGATCTCAGTGTCTGGTACACAGTGGAACCATCAGCAATTAGCTTCAGAGGTGTAGAAAACAAAGATAAAGAATGGCAATAGCGTCTCAAATGCACACTACTAGGTTTGTTCACTCATTTATCATAGACTATCAGGGTTGGAAGGGACCTCAGGAGGTATCTAGTTCAAGTCCCTGCTCAAAGCAGGATCAACCCCAACTAAATCATCCCAGCCAGGGCTTTGTCAAGCCTGACCTTAAAAACCTCTAAGGAAGGAGATTCTACCACCTCCCCAGGTAACCCATTCCAGTGCTTCACTACCCTCCTAGTGAAAAAGTTTTTCCTAATATCCAACCTAAACCTTCCCCACTGCAACCTGAGACCATCACTCCTTGTTCTGTTTCTTGAAAACAGAATGAAGACTATTTTCTGTAAAGTGCTGACAGAAGGCCGTGCAATATGCTGCTAGGTAGGACCTGGAGCTAGGGCAGGTGTGTTCTGCTTATTTTGCCACAGACTTTGTGACTTGGGGCAAGATGCTGTAGCTCTCTGTGCATCAGTTTCCTTAGCTGCAGCATGGAGATAAAACTCCCCTTTGTAAAATGTTTTGAGATGTAGAGAGTAAAAACTCTATCAGTGCAAAGTTATAGTGTTACACATGTGGTGGCTGGGAAGTGAATTTCAATCTAGTTGTAAAAATTTAATCTTTCAAAATGTCATCCTTAATTCCCTCTTTCTACAAGGGTTTAACCATATACTGAGGTACTGTGTCCTTATCAGTCATCGCAATCAACAGTAATTAAGCTCAGGGAATTCATATATGAGCACCAGTCAAGCTAAACTAGCTTTAGTCACTTCAGCAGTCTTTTTTTTTTTTTTTTTAAATGGAAATGTGAGTGATGAAATAAAATTCTATTCCTCCTTTGCTCTGTTCTCCTGACTTATTTGGGTTTGAACCGCTGCATCCCGATGACCCTTTACAGACTGTGTTAACAGTTAAACCAGTTAGTCATCTTGAAAATGTAAAGTGACATTTTAAGGGTTTTCGTTCTGTGCTAATGTGCTGTTAGGTAGTTATCCAATAAGCTTATTCATGTAGTCTAACTCAAGACAGCTGTGGAAGGAGCATAGACACCCTTCCCTGTTTAAGAAAGGTGAGGGGAAAGGAGTGTTTTAGAAGAATCTGTTCTGGAATTATTAGATCTTTAATGGCATAATACTTTTCCTTAAAGATTAGTATCAGCTTAAAAAAACACACTGTGCTTAATCTATTTCTGCATAGTGGAGGAACTAAAATACACCCTGAGTCTGAGCACCCCTACACATGGTGGGAGATTGGGCTGATTCGTAACTATAATGGAATTATTCAGAGATACTGAACCTTACAACTTGGGTCCATCTGTAATAATCTATTGCCAAATAGTAATTGGGAATTAGGGTTTTTCTCTGGATACAGTAGTTCTCTGGATTTTTGCAAACATTAAGTTAGCCTGTGAAGTGAGTAAGAATTATCCCCATTTTACAGAGAGTTACTCAGCCTCAGTTTCCCAAAGGAAGTTATTTTCAGAGTTGAGATCAGGAGTTCGTGGCTACCAGGCCTGCACTTAGACCACTGGACCAAAATGAGCATCTCATTACACAGATGCAACTGACTCAAAACAAAGCCTCTAACCCAAGTTTCTAAAAGCAGAAACAGTAGAATTATCTCAAGCACAATGTCATGATTCCTAACTGATCTCCTGTATTCCAACCAGAAGAGATCAAGGATCCATGCCCCATGCTGTTCCAGTGCCATAAAGCTACTGGAAGGGAACCTCTGAACAGCATCAGGGTATTGTATAGAAGTAATGGCCAGACAGCAGTGAAAAATGGCCTTACTCCTAAAATATCTCAGATGATACCAAACCTACAGATTTTGTGTGTAATAGAGTTGGGGATGGGGGGAGGGAGTTTACATTGTACCTCAGTTGTGGCAGCTGAAAGAGGCACGAGGAAAAGAAGATGTCTAGGACCTCGTCACTTCTGGAACTGAACCTTTGATATAGGCCCTGCCTATGAAGCAAATTCAACCATAGCAGGGAACCTGATTGCAACTTGGCTACAAATCCTGGTAGATCCACATAAACAGAACCTTATGGAGTCCCATTGCAGGAGCAGGACCATGGTTACAGATTGTACTGTAAACTGACCTCAGCTCTGTTTCATAACCAAATTAAAGCCTTCATTTGACTAAGTGGAGAACTTCTACGTGAATGTGTAGTAGTGCTTTCTTGGAGCCTGTCTTGTTGATGAAAAACAAGAGGGTGGAGTTTCTGGTGCTATGGGAAGTGTGGAACATGGTGATTTATGTTTTTCCAGGTAAGGCTGCTTGTACAGTTGTACAAGGTGTATCTGGAAACAAGTCTGAAATGACAGCATCAAGGTTTGAGACGAAGACAGAAGGAGAAGTTTGGTTTTTGAGGATATCCTCCACGTTGCAAACAAAGGAACAAGGCCACAGGGGAACACTGACATCGCTCGATGGATCTGGCTAGGACAGAGATACTAGAGTTGGGCTGTACCTCTGTGGCCTGGGTCAGTTGCTGCAATAATCAGTCTCCTGCAATGGATTTCAGGGAGAAGGTTGCAGGGCCTATGTGCTGAACAGGAGGTAAGTGAGTAGCAGCGTATGGCAAGAAATGCCAGGAACTGTTGAAGAATTAGTGACCTAATTGGAAAATTCAAATTTAGTATACAAACGTTGACAGCAAAGTACTAAAAAGTGAGCCAACCTTAGCAATCTCCAAGAAGGCTAGGTGGCATTGGCAGGCGTCAGATGTAACCACTCTGGCAAAGATAAATGGTAAAAGGATTTCTGAATCAAGAGTTCCATCATGATGTGTCTCATGTACTCAGTAGCCATTTCTGCACCAGCTAGCTCAGCCACAGGGAAAAAATACTGAGCACTTCAGAGCCAAGTCAGTGATGATTAGAGGTAGGGCCCTGCCAGAGAAATTGACTGTATTGATAGCTTAGCTGAAACTATTTCAAATGCAAAGAGGAAATGCTCCTTTTGTGTGTTTTGTGTATCTATATGAGATATTTCTATATGCTCAGATGTAAACATAGCCATATAAATAAAAAGAGAGATGTCATCTGAGGATGATATAATCTGCCCAGGAAATACAGCAACGACGTCTGTTTACAGTTCCACTTAGCTTTCAGAATTAATAAGGCCTCCAAGATTAACAGAAAGAGCTGCTACTAGCAAACAGCCTGGCACATTTCACCCTGTGAAAACAGGAAAGTACACCCAAAAATGTCCTAAGCATCTCAAAAAAGTGTTTGTGAAAAACTTCACATAAAACTTCTATTTAAAGGGAGTAGCAGGGTGTGGCTTACACCGTAGCTAGTCTGACCCCGCACCACTACTACTTAGCATTTTGAAGGGCTGCTATGACCGTAATAGACATTTTCTTATTCAACATACAGAATCTGCTCCCTGTGCCTCTAGTTCAGACTGGCCTAGTAGTACTCCTGCTAGCTCTGATTTGCTGCACTTGTCTGGGAAAGACATGCAGATGGGGTGAAGCAAAAAGAGAGAAGCCAACAATAAGCACCTAACTGTCATGTTTTGGGGTGAACACCTTGATTTTATTAGCAAGGTTTATTTGCACAAGGGTGTATGTGACTAATCTTTCTCTGCTCTGTGGAGATCAGTGAGTTCAAACAGTATTTTCTGTATAACTAGATATACGGCTCCATCACCAAGTATTTATGGGTTTATCCTCATTCCCCCACCTTCATTCCCAAAGAGGCTGAGAGGTATTATTACAACCAGTTTCCTGATGTGCCACCGAAGCACAGAAATATTACAAGCCAGATTTTTCAGAGACGTTGAGCGCCTAGCTCTCCCATCGATTTCTGCTGCAGTTGTGGGTCTCAGGCCTGATTTTCACAAGTGGTTACTGAATTTAGGTGCATCCATTTCTGGGTGCCCAACTTGAGGCCATCTTAGGGGCCCTATTTGAAGAACATGCTGGACACACCTGCCTTTTATAAACCAGGCTCTTTTTAGGTGTCAAGCTGGCCCCCCAGAATCACTAGTCCCTTTTGAAAATGTAGGTCTGGGTGCTTCTGAAAACCAGACCTTATGTGATTTACCCAAAGGCAGCCAGGAAGTCTGGGACAGAGCTTTACAAAGAAGCAGTTCCCACCTGAGACATTAGGGAGCTGGGCTTTAGCTCATGAAACTTTCATGGGACTTACCAGCAGCCCAAAGGGGAAAACAGTGGGGAAGGTAGTTTTTCTCCCTAACAAATTGAATAATTACTGTACATTTGTGATGGAGTAGGAATGTTCCTAATGGTTCCTCTGACTATTATGTGAAGGTGTCCATACCTGAAGCTGTAACTTGACTCCAGGTGGGGGGAAGAGGTCACCTGACCTGCCCGGGAAGGAGACAAAGGAAGCAGGGGAGGAGCTGGGGAGTAAGTTTCTGCCTGAAGCTGGCTGGAGTCAGGCAGGGAAGGGCAGAGGAGCTATTGAGAGCATTCCTATTCCGTCACAACATTATATCCTGATGTTCATGTTGTCTAATGTCTCTCTCTATTGCATTTCAAGAACACTCATCAGAATTAGCTGGTATATGCAAAGAGTGGCCTATTCACACAAGCAACTCCTGTATAACTGTGACTATGAAATGACTTTTCACTCCCCCTGTACTCACCTTTGCATGTTTATAGATTATAATTATACATCAGCATCCATGTTGTATTGTTCTGATGCCATGTAGCAGATGTGCCTCCAGTCCCCCTAACCAGTTCTTGTATAGTCCCTGTTCTGAAGTCTCTCTCTTAACATGGGCAAGATGATGCTAACAATGAGGAAAAGTCAGGACTCTTGGTTTTGCAAAGCACTGTCTTTTAGGGATTAGTTTTGCAAACTACAAACTCAGTGCTGTTTCTGCTCCAGTTTCCATTTGATGTGAATGCTGAGTGTTTTGGAGGGATGAGGATTTGGATAAATGGTTCCAGTTTTGGCGCATCTCTAGAGGATTTCAATATAAAAAAAATCACATTTCCTTTTAAATTGCCAAACATCTTCCTTTCAAAGGCATTTATGTTGGGATCATTTGAGGGTTTCTCTACAGTTACCATCAGCCTCAGCTATACTCCTAAGGGAAAACTATATCTATAAAGCAGATATAGACCTGAACCAAGAGACCTGAGCCAAAACTCCACATCTGAACACCCTAGAACTTTGCAAGTGTGTGTGTAAAATCTTAACCCCAATTCCAGTCTGAGTTTCACAATGGTCTTTGTCTCCTGAATCCAAAACATGGCTCCAAACACCCCAGAACTTTGAGGGGTTCCAGATCCTGGATCCTCATTTAGTGAACCCATCTCTGTTCTGTTGTCTTCAGTACAATCACAGACTGTGATCCTGCAACTGGCTCTGTGCTCTTACAGGCAGCCTGCCCAAAGTACAGCTGTTTGCAGGATCATGGCGTAAATCCTAGCTCTGGTAACTCTCAGCCCCTTTCTATTCAGCCATAGCTCATTTCAGTCAAATGTCAGCTATGCAAACAAAACAAAAAGGGTGGGGGACTACTCCCCCCCCCCCCGCACCAATTTATTGAACTTTTTCTTCCGGCAAGCACAGAAACAGAAGAATCTGAGGTTACAGAGAACAAGAAGGTGTTTTCTTCAAATAAAAAGAGGTTTATTAAGATAATGAGAATGACACTGCGGTGTGTTGTACATCGATTGCAGCTTTAAGAGAAACAACAGCAAGTACAAAACCCTGCAGAACTTCTTATAGTAGTTATCATCACAGCCTGTTGTCCATGCTACAGTTTTGTGACTCCAAAACTTCATTCCCATTTCTAATGGCAGAAAATCCAAAGACTTTCCTCTTTCAAAGAAAAAATCCCAACTCAATTATATAAATAACTTGCACTGGACATTTTAAAACTTTCAGATTTAATTACACATAAATAAATATGTACAGATTTAGAACAGTTCGGTTCAATTTGGCCTGGTTCAAGTTCTTCTCCTTGTGCTTTATTAATCATTATTATTATTCATTTTAGAAACCTGTGTGCTATTATTTGTAGATTGTGGAGTTTTGTTTAGTCCCAGGTGTAACTTAACCTGCTTGACCCCATTGGCTTGCATGTAACATTCCAGAAGGTTCTCGTCAATCAATTCCCATCTTGGAAAGAAGTCTGAGTGTAAGAGTGTTCTCCTAACATGGCTCAGGGTTCCATAGGCCCTGGAGAAAATCTGTAGTGAGTGTCAGTTTGTTGCAAACTGTAAACAAAGTCCTGAAACCGCTTGAAAATCAAGGCAGCAATGCTGGTGATTTTCCTCTTGTCTTGGGCATATTACTATTGTGTAGGTGGCATCGCTGGAAGATTCTCTGTCTGCCTCTTGAAGGCAGGTTATACATCCAGATCTGCCTGCAGTAAGAAAAACATCCCACCTGGCTTACTTCTGCCTCAGTTTCAAAAACCTCTTGAGTGGCTGAGGCCTTTCCTCTCTATTGATTTTTTGGTGTTTCAGTTTGAACAGACTCCTGGAGCACGTCAGTATTTCGTTGTGGGTTAAAAAATAAAACAAAATAAAATTGCACGTGACTTGGCTTCCTGCATCCACAATTAAAATAAACAATAGCCATCAACCTATCTTATTCTCCAGATCTCCGTGTTGTCCATTAAGGTTCTTTTCTTCTTCTTAAATTCTTTAAATCTTCTTGTTTGTTTGTTTGCTTTAAGAGTTGCATCCCAAGTTCAAACAATGTCGTTAGGAAAACATGTTGCACTGGGTCTTAATTTTTTTTTTTCCAACACCAATAAGATCAGACCTCCTATCATGAGCTGGGAAGAGCTCCCCGCCATGGGGAGGATAGGGAGACAGCGTGTTATTTCCGATGCTTCACTTCTTTCTCTGATGCTTTTGAGTCTCCAGCTGCATGCCCGTTCCCTGTGCTGTTCATGAACATTTTATCCAGCCCCTTGAGGGACTCCACCAGGTAGTTCTGGAAGGCGGTGAGTGCTGCACAGATAGCTGGGCCCCCGAAGCCATGGGTTATCAGGCTGAAGTGAGTCAAGCAGCTTTGGACACCTGGCTCTAAGATGAGAGACGGGCGGCTGTTTCCAAGCGGAGACCGATCCTGGGCCATCAAGTCTGCAAACTCTTTACAAATTTGCCTACAAGAGAAAGGAAGCCATTACGTTTTTAAAGAGGCTGGAACAATAGGGTCCTACATTTCTGTTTGTGCTCTGTTTCTGTAATTCGTTTAATCTGTTATCAGTGCAGGGACTGGCTGAGCCAAGAGATTCAGTGTGTCTTGCTTTCAGGACACTGGTCTGAATTTAGCCCTGAGCTGGTAGGGATTGACGGTCATTTCCATTGGAGAGCTGTTTGCTAGCCTGGACGAGATGAGTTTGATGAGTCTCTAATTCAATTCCATGTGCATCATTATGAAGCCCCAGTAAGAATCATCTTTGCACCGGTGTCACTGAGGGCATTATTTGAAGGCAGTGGGATTGTATAGGTATTACTTAGGGCATAATTTAGCCTGCAGAATCTTTATGATAGGTGATGATGTCTGAGAAGGAAAGAACCTGGCTTGAAGCTCAGTTCCCAGGATGAGTTTGCAGGACTGGCAGTTAAATAAAACCCTCTTTTACTTGTAAACTAAATGAAATGGTCTGAAAGTCTCTAAGACCCAACAACCAAGGAACCCCCTAAAGCTATTTTTAATGAGTCACTGTTCAGAGCAGACCACTACTTGAAAACAGTTAGCTTAAAACAATCCAACATCAAAAAATAAGAGAAAAGTGTTCCGTGAAGTGATGCATTATCCCCATGGGAGATGTCACGAAAGGCAAACAGAAGCCAAATGCATGCAGTGTCAATGAGCATGTCCTTTGAATGTTCACGTTCATCCTTCCGACGTGAGTGCATGATGCATTTCACTGTGTTGTGTATGCTTTGGATATGAGTGTGCGCAGCACATTACCATGTGTGTGTTCTCCTTGCGAGACTGAGAGCTCTTTGAGGTAGGTACTGTCTTTCCATGATATATATATATACACAGTGCCTAGCACAATGGGGCCTGGAAGCTGCTGGGAAGGCATACTCACTTGGTAGCCAGGAGCATGTTTTTCCGGGTGTGGAGTTCACTGGGATCGGAGTGCTGACGGCACAGGTATTCTGCTGCTGCCTTCGCTGGGAACTCTGTTTCACACACATAGCCGAAATCCCGGGCGAGGTGAACCGCTTCGCCTAGAAGAAGAACAAATTAATGAGCTGGGTCTGTATTTGTGTAACAAGGAGGGAGCGTTTTCTGCCGAAGTTTCCACATATCTTCTTGGGATGCCTTGCTCATTTCTGTTGAGGCTGGATGCTCTTTTTCTCAGATCTCTAGCCAAGGAAAGAAAAACTCTGGACTCTCCATGATTGGCTCTAGCATTCTGGGAGTATCTGTATCAGGGGGTGGCTAGCTCCTGTGAAGAAGTAGGTCCAGCTCTCCTGTGAAGAGTGGAGCTGTTCTCTGGATAGGGAAGGGCTGGGCTGGGCTGGCTGTTGTGGTACAAGGACAGGAGAGGACTGGGCTAGAGAGCTGGAGCATGAGGAGGGATACTAGGACAGTATGCTGTGTGTGCTGTTTTGGATTATGCTGGGGAAGTTCTAGACTAAGGTTGAAGCACTTTTTTTAAGATTTACATGCATGGGACTTCTGTAATAAATGGAACCCACAAGGGCTATATTTATATTTGGGAAGTTGCTTTGGACTCTTTCTGGAGGTGCTCCAGGAGGGAAATTGAGGCAGACAGGCCTGTCGTGTTGCCTGCCATAGGGGGCCCTTCTAGAGATGCTGCGCTACACCAAGCTCCCACCGAAAGCAAAGAGTTTCTCGTACCCTGTGGTGGGAGAATCATTTCCCAGGGGTCCTAATTGACAGTCCCCAGCGCTAAGAACAAAATCCTTCCCTCCCACCTTTGCTGGCTCATAAAATAACACACCAATGTCAATGTGATTGAAGTTCCATCTGGGTGGAATTTGGCCCATTGTGTTGTGTTCTTGAAGGAGGAAGAGTAACAGAGACATCTCTGGCCCTCACACCTCCCCCATCATCTCTGTCTTTCTCTCACCTGTTTTCTCCTTCTGTGTTTTCCTACTGGCCCTCCTATTTCAGAATCAGAGATGATCCTGCAAACCCAGACTATCAAAGGGGACCGACTCCTTTTCGGAGGGGGGGGACACCCTAAGATGGTGATTACTCAAGAACAGAGAAAGGGGGAAGGCACAGGAGGAACAGAAGGAAGATAGGCTCTTATTTGTATCCTTCCTCCCTGAACAGAAAGGCCTAAGGGGAGAGTGCTCAGCCTGGGTATCCATCATTCCATGGAACTGCCCTCTCATTGATGAAATTGATCCATCTTCAGGCATCCCCATGGAAATAATCAGAGCTGATGGCAATTGATCATGCCCAAACCCCTGGTTAGGCAGACAGAACTAATTTGACTTGCCTCCTACTGTTCATACGTATTAGGTCATCCATCCTAATAGCATTAACCTAGTTCCCATCGCTGCCACCCCAGCTCTGAGAATCGGGCGTGTAAAGCCTATTTTGGGCAAAGTATTTGGGCTTCCCGTACAAAGCTTCTAAACATCCTTTCCCTCCTCGCTCCCTCAGCCATAACTATATAGTGAAATATGAGAAAATTAGAGCTGGGGAAATTTTGTGTGGGGGCGCGTGTGCGCAACATGAATGAAAATATAGTCGCTCCTGTGGAACAGAGAGGCGGTGGGACAAATGAAGGGTTAAAGCAAAGGACTGGAAGTTGGGACTTCTTGGCTCTGTGCTTGGTGGAAGCATGTGCTAGTGGCTAAAGCTAAGTGTTTTGAAGGTGACTAATGATTTCGGTGCCCAACTTGAGATACTGTAAAGGGGCTTAACCCGAGGGTCAGTCCTCGTAACGTTCTTCACATGTTCTTAAAGTGCTTTGCTGAGTCAGGACCTGGTGGAGGAGGGGCTTCCTTACTTGCTGTAATGAAACAGATTGGAGCACCAGCAGGCCAGTGTGGCGCAGGAGGGCAGCACAAATGAGAGTTGTCAAGTGACTTTACACAGATCATGCCCTAATTCAGCCGACATTTCACCCCACGTGTTTCTTTCAGCGCCTGAGCAATCCCAGTAAAGTCTTTGGGCCAGAAGCCTACGTTAGTCACATTCCTTTCACACAGCTCTCTTCTGGCGTGTTTGAGAGATGTTCCAACTTTCAAAACAAACTTGGTATCTTGTGTAGAATTAAGGCCAAATTTATCACTGGTGTAACCCCAGTGAAGCCTGCATCAAACATACCAGAAAGCAGACTGCCAAAAATCCCATGAAAAATTCCAAACACACATTTCTACCATTTTGCCCATGTGACTCTCTTAGCTATTTCTAACGTGTCTATCATTGCAATTTCCAAGTGCTAAATACTGTCATTGAGATTTGCATAGTATTTTCATGGAGGACATCACGGTGGCTTCAGCTCTTCCCTTCCCCCTGGTTCTAGCATGCTTTGCTTCCTTTTATAAGAAGATGATGAGACTGGCACGTCAGAATCAAAAGAGACAAATCTTAGACTCAAAACTGGCTGAACCTGAGCACAGGAGAAGCAGTGTGTGAGTTCTGCTTGAAGCAAAGCTGTGGAAGCAGGCAAACTGTCCACTAAGCACTGGAGACATCCCTCTAGCACAGCCTATGTGTCTAATGTTCTTCTCTTTTGCAATTGTAGATGATGATTTTTATTCCCCTGTCTCCTTCACCCCTGGACACCAATTCTCCCTCCATCTATATCTATGAACAGCTGGGCATCAATATAAAAATATAATTAATGCTCAAAAACATCCGGCAATAAATACAAAAATGAATAAATAAAAAGTACAGAGGTTGAAGAGGCAGAGGAGAGCAAACAGATTCAAATAAAACAGCAAATGTCCAAGAAAAAAGGGGCCTGGACATAGCAGGGCAAGCTAGTTTCTGTCTGCTGAAAAATAGCAAAGCAATAGCACCTTCCCCTGGGTGAGCCATCTTCCAAGACCATAACAGTGAGTTGCAAGAGGAAATCATATCCATCAAGCACACATGGCGCCACTCTCTTATTCACGATGAGCCGTTAAGCAGTAACCAAAAAGTCAGCAGCCTCGTGAAATCAAAATGTATATTTCTTCCTTTCTTTCGTTCCTTCCTTTTCTTTTAATGGAAATCAGCCTGTCATTCAGCACTCACCGACTGCCCTTGGTAACAACCTCCGCCTAATGAAGCGGGTCATTTAATTTGCTGGCAACAATGGAGATGATTTTCTATTCAAAAACTCCAGGCAGCTGCCTCCAACACGCTGGGCGCAAATACAATGGATTCCGAAGCTGGAAGAGAGTTGGAGCAACCATTTCATTTGTCTCCTTCCTGTGTCCTTTGGTCCATAGATGCGGTAGCGACATCGTCATTTCCATAGTGTGGAGGCTGGGAGGTGAACTACTAAACATGCAGCTTTAAGCAAGGGGACTTCATGTTTAAAGGGTAAGTTCTATGTTGACTATGGAGGCCCTACATAGCATGTTTCCCATAGCCTCATTCAGCACCCATCCCCATGCTCACAGATCAGCCACTACAGACTATCTCCCGTTTGAAGGCTGTGTTTTCCCAACTGTTTCTCTTTTGAGAATTGAACCCAACTGTCTCACACAGCAGTGCCAGTGAGCCAAACTCAAGCATATTTTTAAGGAGTGTGCGGCGCACTAGTGTGGAGATCTACACAAGTCTGAGTCCCAACAAAACAGGTCTGTTTGGGCCAAGGACACAACATTTTCAGTTGTGCAATTAGATTGCAATAGAAGTGAGTGCATATTTGTGAATAGGTTGGTGAATATTTGTGATAATTTTTTAATAAGTTTGCTTTGGCTGTGTTCCTGCTACTTTTGTGTTTGCTTTCTGTGAATCTTCATGAGACTGAGTTTTACTTGTAGTAATTCACCAAAGTGAATTTTAAGCTCAAATAGTCGTTGATAGCACATTTCAAACTCGTGCAGCAAATTTGACTAGAAGAGTTAAGCTCATGAAAAGAGGGAGCAGGAAGAATAACGTGACTTATGTGAACCAGTCATAGTTCAGCAACACAGATTGGGTTTCAGATCTCAGTGGTTCTAAATTCTAGATCCCGTGATGTTCTAAAGGACCCCAAAAGCATTGGCTGCCACTTGTAAATGCTGCGACATTTGGCCTGACAGGTCTGCAGAGTCCTACCTTGTTCCAGTTGCAAGGACTTTCTCCAAAGTGTGCTGTTGTTAGCCCAGCAGAAATCTGTTAGTTCAGAAGATGTGCTTGGGTCAAGATGGAGAATTACATGCAGACCCCACTTTGGATTAATGATGGCTTCTGTATAATCTGTTCTGTTTTAGGCCCTCTGGCTTCTGGCAAATTGCAAATGAAGGACTTAGAATGGGCAAAGGTTGGGCACCCGAGTCTGATGTTAAACCACAGAATGACTCTTACCTTCCACCAACGACGTCAGCAAAGTGACATTGGCAGCTTTGCGCCTTCCTGCAGGTAGATTTAAGCCTATTTTCTCTAATCTTTCCCTTAAACACCTTCCACCATTTTTTGATTTTGCCCTGCAAGAGGGAAACAAGGAGGGAAAAGGTTTTAGTTGGAAGGAAAGAAAAAAGCAACATACAAATTGCTGTTTCCCAGCCCATTGTAACTGAGTAGTCTCTTGATCTGGCATAAAATATACAATGAGTTTCACAAATTTCAGTTGTAAGAACTACTGATAATAGAATATAAAGTTTGTTAAATCAATTTCTATATTCCAAATGACATGATAGTCCTGGATTCTTTTATAGCCACGAAGAGAACTGCTGCTCAGTGAATGAAACAGATATGAGAATAAAAAGAACCTTCATCCAATCACTAGTTTTATGGTTTCAAATTCTCAGCAGTAGCAATCCTCAAGTGATGCCTTTGTCCCAAAAAACAGCAGCTCATCTAAGTTCGTGCAGGAGACTCACAGATTCATTAACAAAGAAGCATTTGGGCAGCAAGCTTGTAGGAACTTGCAAGGTGATACTCTGTGCAAAAATACCCACGTGCCCTGGAGCACACAGGGACCACTGGGCTTTAATGTTGTTCTTAGGGAGTCCCACCTCCAAAAGGTGGGTCTTACTGGAGTGACAACAGCAACAGCCAACCAGTGAGCTTCCCATGCAGAAAAGATCATTGCTGGTTTGGGGCAGCATCTCTGCAAAAAGCAATAAAATTGACTTTCACCCAAAGCAGCAGCAAAACACGTGGCCTTTTAATGAAATAAGTTAACTCAACACCTCTGCAGCCTTTGCTATTCTCAGATAAAAACAGCCCTGGACTGGGACGTCTCTATCCAATGACAAGTTATAAGAATAACCACTTGGTAGAGCTGAACAAAGCACTCGCAATGGATCTCAGAACTAGGGCACAAGCTGCAAAATTCATACTTGGATTTAGATATTGAATACCCCTGAAGTTTGGCAAGGTGTGTGGGACAGGTCTTTAGCTTGGCTTGTTATAGACCTAGGGGCAGTGCACAATTTGGATCAGGACGTGAACTTTCCCAGATTCAGATCTAGGGGGTTGAAATTGTAACCAGACCTGTATATCACACCTAGTCGGAAAGACCCGCAGATGCTGCCTGAAGTCAGTGGGACAGTCTCAACGGCTTTCCCTAGACTGTAAGCTCTTTGGAGCAGGGTTTATCTTTTTGTTCTGTGTTTGACAGGGGCTCCTACTGCAGTGCAAATAATTAAAAATGACTGGCAAGGATTCATCACTGGAAATCGCTCAGACGCTTTGACCTGACGGAAGCAGAGGAAGATAAGTATGGTGTGATGCTTACCTCCTTAGGACTCCCCCGAGAAGAGAGGCATTGAGACACTCTGGTGGGGAGAGCCTTCTCTGCACTTCCCCAACGGTCACCTTGTACTTAGAGGTGGAGCTGAGAAGGGAGAGGCGGCCTGGCACGGAGCAGAAGACCTCGTTGGGATTTGTCACTCCTCCAATCAAACTGTCTTTGTTCATTGACAGTGCAGAGATGGTGGTGCCGTTTGCCTTCGAGGGGATGGGCACTGGAAGGAAAAGCAACCAGAGAGAGAGAATGTCACTGGAAAGGGTATATAGCAGAGGAACCAGAAACTTGGTGATGCTCGGGGCCACTCTGGCAGCCTGCCAGGAGCTCAATACACAGGCATTTCCATCGTAAGAAGTAAACAGACATGACCATGGTGTTTTCCTTGGTCTTGTATGTTTCTTAGTGGAGAAGGAAAAACTGCCTGAGAGGTGGGTTTTGAAAACCAGGCGAAATGCAGATCTGTAACTTATCCCTCCAGATTCAGGGTGCTAGGCCCTGGGGTTCTTGTTTGGCCTCTAGGAAAGGACCAGGTGCATAATTTTGACCAGATCCCCAATCCCACCTTCCTCTGTCTGCCTTAGGAGTGCTTAGGGATCCAAGACTTTGGTTTGGCCTGTCACAGAGACAGGGGCCATTTGCAAAACTCAGATCTGAATCTTATTTCAAGATTTCCAGCACTGCTGATTTTTGGAGGGGTTTTGGATTTGGGAGTTTCATTGGGGCCCATTTTCACACACAACCATTAAGGAGGAGCCACAAGCCTGAACTCTATGCCTAGTACCTCTGTTATCTGAGACTCAGCAAACCCCAGGGGAGCTAAGGATTGTGTGTTTGGACATGGGAAGACTCACATTGACTTCATCTGGCTTTGGATCAGGCCCACAGCAAGCGGAAGCCCCACACTTGGGTCACCCTGGTCTAAAGTTAACTGAAAGATCAGTTCACCAAACAACCCAGAACAAACTGTCTTGTACTTAATGGGAAAAATGCCAATTAAAAGCAGAAGGCAGACGGATGGTGGTGGACAGCAGGCACCAAACTGGCCCGTAGCCTTACACCGAGAGTGAAACTGGCTTATTTTCCCCAGACATCACTTCAGTAAGAAACCTCTTTAGACACAATAAAGGTTTCTTGGTTAGAGCCATGGCCGAGGCTCGTGCCAAGTGACTTAGGGTTTTATATTTTGAAATTAATACCCAATTTAACTCTGAATCCACAGTTTTCAAAGACTCCATAGCTAACTGCAAATGCAATCCCTCCAGATTGTTTAAACCCTGGCATTCTTTGTGGTTACTGAGTAATGGTCACTCCATGATGTACATTCAAACAGTACACATGCCTAATATTAGAGCAACAAATAACAGGGTGAGATCCAGGTTTTATAAAGGAAATACACATGCCCAAAATGAAACAGCAAACCCGATATTTAATCGGAAAGAGCAAGTATACTGAGCCCATTAAGGGGACCTTACAATCAGCATATTGTAAATACAGCTCAACAACTTGTTAGCATGGCAATAAAAGAGCAACACATGTTACATAAAAATGGCTAATGTTTTAGGGCTAAAAGATTAATGGAAATAAGCTAAGTTCTATTAAGTTCCCTCTCAGTGTGAAACTCCGACAACGTCGGGTGACTGGAGGACAGGTTGCATGGGTTTCCCTTTGGAACTGACTAGCAAAGGGTAAAGTTCTGACAGTTGTGACACTTGGGATTGTGGCTGATTAAGAGGTCTAAGGGAAGAACGGAGGCTAAAAGATTCAAGAACATCACCGTATGGGCTAGGAAAGCAGAGCTGCTTCCAGACAGCAGCGACGTCAGGGCTTTCTTTCACATTCCCAGGATGGTTAATATTTATCCCTTGGCACATTCCTAAAATAAAAAGCCAGAGCATGTTTTAAAAATGTCCACGTATCACTGCAAAGATGTGTCTCACTGCAGGTCCATGCATTCCTAAGTTTTTGGACTTCATTGAGACATGCATCATCATGCGTCCATGCAGTCCCATGCATCCCTGGAGAGCTGTGTATGTCTCGTGGTTTCATGTGTTTTGTGCATCATTGTGTCTCCATGTGTTTCCATGCATTCATGTATCACTGAAAAGCTGTGAATTATTTGTAGGTTCATTCTTCATCATGCATTTGGGCATCCCTGTGGATTCATGCATCAATGTCTGTTCTGACTTCCATTACCACCGGGGACCTACATATTTCCAGGTCTGACTACATATCCATGCAGCACGGTAGAACCATGCCACACCACTCATCCACATATCACAGCATTTGTTTCCCCCTGGTCCTGGACGAGAGAGTAAATCCATTTGGACTTGGTGCGGTATAATTCTGGAAGCTACTGGAAAGCTCACCTTGCAGAGCAAAATGGTAAAATGCAGACGTGTGGTGGGAGGCATTCCACGCCGTGACAGCCAGGCACTGTGGTGTATGGCAGCACAGTGATGGCCGGATGAACAGGGCATGATGAGGCACTGACACATGGTGTGTCACTATGACAGTTTTAAAACATGTGCTGACTTTCTTTTAGGAATATGCACCCTGCAGAAAACCAATCCACCTAGAGGAGACTAAACTAGTCCCTGCCACTCCCAGAGCCACAGTCCAGAACCAGTTAGGCCCTTGCTGTTACATGCAATGACTTCCTGAAGTTGATAGGCACTGTGACAAGGAGAACTCATAGCAGACAATTAATTTGAATAATGATCTGTATTTCAGTAGTGCCTACAAACCCCAACTGACACCAGGGCCTCATTGCGTTTGGTGCTGTACATACACAGGAGAGTCCTGTCCCAAAGTGTTTGCAATCTAAATAGACAAGACAGACCAAAAGGTGGAAGGGGAAACAGAGGCACAAAGAGGGGAAGTAACTTGTCCAAGGTCACAGAGTAGGCCATTGGTAGCACTGGGAAAAGACTCCCAATCTCCTGACTCCAAGATCCTTACCCTATCCACTAGACCAGGCTTCCTCAATCCAAGTAGACAGTCAAACATAACTACAGGAACTATTTTCTTTTTGGTGTTGCTTTCTGTTTGCCTGGTCCAACCTGCAAGTTTTTTATCAATAAACTTGCTGCAGGCGAGAGACAAAACTACCATCAGAGACTGGGAGTTTGGTTCCCTTGGCTCTTGTCACAAGCAAACCAAAATGTCCCCCTAACCTGCCAAACAGCAGCTTTCCTGTTCCCTCAAGATGCAGGTGATCAGAATGCCTGAGCCAGCCTGCAGACAAGAAGGAAGCACCAAACCATCAGAGGTTTACACAATATTCAGCAGGAGAGATGAAGCCCTGCCCGCGCTACTGCTGGGTTCACTTTAAAATCTCCTTGTTTTAGACCACCTGACATGTCGTGTCTGGGGTTTGGTCCACCTTTGAACACGGAGGGTATTGCCTTCCCATCAGTAGGTTTATTCTTCCATTAGACTTGATGAGAAATAGGTGTGTATATCAAAGGATGAATTGACCCCGCTGCAGATGGTAACCCTAGAAATATAGGACCCTAGTTAGGAACTTTGGTGAGCTGAGCCATCTGTCTTTGTATTATACAGAGACTACTTCTAGCATGAATTGACAGGGACACACCGAAGGCTCTGCTCTTCTGTGTAACAGGGTGAATATAAACCCAGCCACTGGGTGGCAAGGAAGGAGTTAAATGCTCTCCTGGGCACAGAACTCACCATAGGTGTTTTCTCCCCTCACTGCAGGGATTGCCAGACAGCCAGGCTGGGGAGGAGAGGTAATTGGTTAGGGCTCAGCTGGAGGGAATTACTCCAGGAGGACTGCGGCAAAGGGATGCAGCAGTGGTGGGATTCTCTTTCTCTCTGTGTCTGTGTGTGTTGAGCTGGGCTAGGGGACTGGCAATGGATCTGATTTAAGTTAGCGAGCATCACCTCCACCTGCCAGAGCTTTCAAAGCTACAGAAATCAATGGGATGGGGAGAATGGAGAGGATGATCAAACATGGCTAGGTGGCATTATCTGCTTAGTTTACCTTCTGCGGATTTAAGCCCTTTTGCTCTTGACTCACCTGCCCCTCCCCAGTCATATTTAAAGTGATACTTTTATTGTGTGTTTTTAGTAACTGCCTGGAAAACTTGTTTCTTTCCTAATGCTTTCTGCTTCGCTACACACAATTATTATAATTTAATTGTTTCTATGGAAACAATTACCCAGATTAGCTCCAGTGTGGAAAGACAGCCCCTGCCCCAGAGAGAGTACACACTATGTAACAACTGAATAATCAGCTCAGACAAGGGGAGGAGCTGGTAGCATTGGAGATGGAGCTAGAGGTGTGTTCCCAGAGGTCCGCAGTTGTAGGGAGCCTACAGCCCAGACAGGGCTAGAAGACACTGCTTTGCAAAGCAAAGATGAGGTTTAAGGAGGGATTTAAAAGATGTGGCTGCGTGCTGGGCGACTGGCACTGATTTATTTTTAAGCAAGGAACATTAAATTCCCATTTCGGGAGGGAAACTCATGGAGTCTGCAGACAGTTTTATGCAGACGGAGAGATTGTGTTTTGGGGCCACCTTTTTTTAACTATCACCCTTTGGAAATCCCAAGTTAAACCAGGGCCTTAAAGACTATAAATGGCAGAGTGTCATTAATGAATAGCATTTATTTGTATTCTGGTTGTGTCTAAAGGCCCCAATTGAGAAGAAAGAGTGATAGGAGTGAGCACTGAACAGACACATAGTGATAGGCAGTCCCTGTCCTGAGGAACTTACAGCTTAAATAGACCAAGGTGAAGATAAGGAGTATTATCATCTCCATTTTATAGATGGAGAACCAAGGCCTAGATTCACAAGGATACTTGGAAACATAACTCCTATTGAAATAAATGGGAGTTAGGTGAATCTAGCCCTGTAGATTTGCTCAAGGTTTGAAATGCTTTGAACTTGCATTGAAATGACTTTGTCCTGAATATCAGGGGGCATTTTCTCAAATAGTCTCTGATCTTTTATCCTCTCTCATGTAATAAAATACTGCAGTGTCAGTAATAAATGCACAAGTAGTGGGCGGATGTTGGAAGGGAATTTGCCTCTGTGTTTCTGCAATATTGTGTTGCTGGGTGCATTTCCATCAGGCAGAGGTCAGGATCTCACTGTCTGATTTACCCATCCAGGGGAGGCACTGGTTGCTACATGTTATATGTTTTGTGTGTGTCGAACAGCAGTGTAAATGGGGACCTAAAATCCCATGTGAGCATCCAGCCAGGGTGCTAGAAGACACATGGCATTTTTGTGTTCCCTTTGAAGGAAAGAAACTTGTGATTTTCAACCAGAAATGTGCGTGTGTGTGTGTGTGTTTGTGTGTGTGTGTGCATTCATGCTGACTTGGATCTCTTTTGTCCTCTGCACACACCTTGGGCGTAGCTGTCTGAGATGGTGAAACTCACACGCTGAGGCAGAACTCAATTAATCTGAGACAGGAACTTTCACACAAGGGCAGAGAGAGATTTCAAAACATGTCCCAGTTTCTAAGCACAGACAGCCACGTGGCTGCTTTCAACAGGGTTGGGCAAGCTTTTATCACCCGACGCTCATCGTGCTGGATCATGCAGTGGTGCTGCTATAAACCCACAAACGCTGCGGGGTGGCCTGGTGGTAAGAGCTGAGAGACTGGGAGTCAGGACTCTGAGCGCTATTCCAGCTCTGCCCTGGACACGTATTGTGTCATTTCTTCTCTGTGTGCCTGGGTTTCACCATCTGCAAAATGGGGATAAAGATACCTTGGAGGAATGTTGTGATGTTTAATTAAAGCTTGTCAAGTGCTTTGAGATCCTTGGATGAAAGATTCCATCAGTGAAAGTGCAGGGATGGTAGATGTAGCCAGGGGAAGTAGATACAGTGACTAGATACAAGACTGGTTGATGCTTTGTAGACAGACAGAAGGGAGCTGAAAGACTAACCTGTGAAAGGTCTGGCATTTCCAGGGTGATGCTGCAGTTTTCTCAAAATGTAATGGGAGCCTGGATTCTGTGCTGTGTCTCAGGCAATATAGCCCAGGATGGGTGAAGGGAAAGGTGGCTTTAAGCCATCCCTGTACCTTCTGGGTTTGGGGGAGGCTGCATAGCCCCCTGTTTAAGGTAAGTCTGAGGGGCTATTCTACAGCCCAGAATAACTGGAGTGCAGAGCTCCATGGCTACATCCCCTCCTCCCATCAGGATGCCCTGATGCCAGGGGCTGCTCAGGGAGACTGCGCAGAGTCCTTTTGCCAGCTTTATGCTAGATGAGGAGGTCCCCTGCTCTGACAGCATCAAGCCAAGGCCATCTTTGCTGCTACCTACCCACTTCTGTTGCTGAATGTATTGTAATGGAGACTCAGGTGAAGGTCTCTTTGTGTCCACTGCAGGGTGAAGATGGGTCAGGGGATGTGAGAAATGCAAGACTCATATTACAGACACTCCCCCAGCCAGAGCAGAGGGAAATGAGAGCGACACTAGATCCACTTTTGCCTACAGTTTGCTGGGGGAAAACATCTTTACACATTTACTCCGGTATGAAAATCCATCCTTGCAAAGCATCTGCACCCAGCACTTGACTTTCCCCAAGCAGCTGCCTCAGTCCCCCATAATAAATGGTACATCACACTCCCTGCAACTGAGAGCTTTAATTGTCACCTTGCAATCTGTAAACTGATTATTCCCTGCAGCACTATGAGCTTGGCTGGAGGAGGGTTTCTCTTCTGCTCCCTTGGAAGAATAATGCAGAGGCTGCTAACAATGGCCCTGATTCTGATCTCGCTTATTCTGGGAACTCCGTGGCTTCACTGCAGTCCCCTCTGACTCGCTCAGGGTGCATGAGAGCAGGGCCAAGGCTTGTAAAATGTACACCTTGGCCTTTACAAAATGTAGCAAAAAGAAAGGAAGCTTGGAGTTTGGGTTTGGTTCTGGTTTGGGGAAGCATCCAAACTCCTGGTCATTTATCTGAATGTGTTGGGACTGGTTCTCACCAACAACTGACAACAGTGTAAATCAGGAGTCACTCCACTGAGCCAAAGGAACTAGTTAAGAGTTCCCTGCACACGGAAGCCTTTGCTTTGGATTTAGGTTCCAGGGGCAGAGAGAAAACAGAAAGGGAAGGGAAATGAATCCAAGAGGTTCCTCTCCGAAAGTGAGAAAGGGCTTCGGGAATTTCCTATTTGTCCCTGTCTGGTTTGTCCGATCCCACACCAACATCAGTGTCTGTTAGAAAGCAGACATCTTTCTATTCCCAGCTCTCACTGTGCATCAAGCTGAATAAGATGTCATCAGTAAGGGATGGGTTAGTATGGCAACACTGACAGATTTGTAACCCTGTGCTGCTGTTGCCTCTGGAAATACCCTCCATCCTTTGTCTTGAGTGCATGGTGCTTTGGTGGCAATGACATTCCACCTCCAGGCATCCATGGTGCCACCTATCTTTGGAACAAGTGAATATTCAAACTTATGAACGTATCAAAAACTCCTCGCAGTGCTGGGATCTCAAAACTCTATTGTCGGACCAGATACTGTCCGTAGAGACTAGTCAATTGATTCCTGATGTACATTTGAAAATGGTGACTCTCTTCCCTGTTCTTTCATTAGAAAATTGCATTCTTAGCCCCTGGCACACACCAGTATGTAGCAAAGAGAACTTTACAAAGAAATTAGACTGGATGGAGGGAGCCTTGCAGTATTGGCTTTGGTATTTCACAGGCTTAAATGTCTCACCTTGTTCCCTATAGCTGACTTTATTTCCACTGACGTGCCATCCTGATAAGGAGAGGTTAAGAATCACTGAATTTTGCTAGAAGAAGTTTAAAATGAGCTCTGGATGTAAATTAGGAAAGAAGCCTTCTGCAAATCTCCATTTGAATTCAAACATGAATTTCAATTCTGCTGTGTCTGCAGTACACTCACGTTTGCTTTCCACAAACATCTGAGCCTTCAAGCTTCAGAAGGCGACTTGTAAACAGCAATTTTTAAGCAGGAATATTCGTCACAAGCAAATTTTGAAGCTTCTATATTTAACTGACAAAATAGCAGTGTGCACAAGGGTGGTAGGGTAATATACAATCAAATTACAGGAAAAATACCATGTGATTTCTGTAGCTAGCCACCAGTCCCTCAGATACCATGATGAGGAGCATGATGGATACATTTTGAGGTTCAAATATTGGATCGTCACAGTGAACTGTTTTTACGGGAGAAAATATTTTACAACAAAAATGTGCAAGTGCTTTTTCCTTTGAGAAATGTTTGTCCTTCTTGAAAACAATTTGTGAGAAGAAAAAGTGGCAATATTTGATGACTAAACTGTTTATTTGCAAATTACTTGCTCAGCTTTATTTCCAACTCAATCACTTGGCATAGTGAAGAAGAAACAAGTCCATAGGGAATGTGTAGATCAATAAACTTCACCCTTCCTACCAGCCTGTTTCCCCTTTTCTCTGACACATGCTTATCAAACCCTAGACTCCAGCTATATCAAACCTCTGTGTTAAGCAGCTGTTATAGCAACATCTCTTCAGAAAGTCAGAATGTTAACACTTGGATGGTGTTTTAAAGAGGTATTCAGTGAAATCTGTATAGGAGATCAACCCTATAAAATAGCCTCTAATCTTAAGATACAGCCCGCAGAAGTATCCTTAGACACATTGGTCCTAGTTCTTTATCCTCTCACTGGTTACACACTGGTGTCAGCTCCACTGAGTTTAATGGAGTTACTATAGATTTACAGCGATGAGAGTAAAGTTCTGCTCCACCTTTAAAAGGACACCTGAACTGAGTAATCTATTTTTATCAGTCCTTTGAGAGGTTGCTTAAGACAAGTTTCACTGTGTGTGTCAGATTGTAGATGATAAAATAAAGGAATCTTTTGTGTAAGCTAGTCCAGCTCCTTGCATCAGAAACAGCAGTGCCTAGTGATTAGAGCAGGGGACAGGGAATCATGATTCCTGGATTCGATTCCCTAGAGCACAAAGTGGGACTTTGGGTATGTTGCTTAAGCTCTCTCTGCCTCATTTTGCCCACTGGTAACATGTATTTATGTAGACAGGGTTGAGAGGCTCTAGTTAATTAATGTTTGTAAACATTAAGAAGGGCAAAGGATTATCATCATCCATCAAGGAGGACTAATCTAACGTCAGTTTGAATGTCTCCAGCTGTAAATTACATACTGTAGATACACAGATATACAAGAAGTGTCTGCGGGTGTGAGCGAGAGGCAGTGGTTTCTATTGTACCTTTGAATGCCCTTCTTTTCAATCAGACGGTACTTCAGAGTTCAGATTGTTCAATTTCCTGGTGTTTCAGCAGGGAGGTATTTACTGATGGTCCTGAGAAGGAGGTTAGTGCCATCAGCTATATTTCAAACCTGCAGTCTGTAATTATCCTTTCTTCCCAGAGGGGATTATACAGGTATTTTCTTTATCTTGAATGCACAACCCGAACCAAGTCCCCATGTCAAAGAGCCTCTCTAGGAAATGCTGCAATCTGCTTGCGGGCCTTTTCAAATGGAAGGATCGAAAGAATCTTGTTTTTATCTTTCTGCTTTCAAGATTCCTGGGTGCTGATCGGTAAAAGGAATTTAGAATCTCAAAGGGAAAATGGAGTACAGGGCAGGAGCCTCCAAATTGTTCCCACGAGATCACTAACACGAAGAGACCCTGTGCTTAGGCAAGATCTTTATACTAAGACTTTCTTTCCAAATGCAAATCAATACAGTAGATTATGCCCCCAAAGCTGACCAGTTGAATATATTTGACCAAAGTCATATTGGAGTAGTTTGAAGGGAGTTGTGGAATCTCTCTCACTGGAAGTTTTAAAGAACAGGTTAAACAACACCTGTCAGGGATGGTGTAGGTATACTTAGTCTTGCCTCAGCCCAGGGGGCTGAACTACATGACCTTGCAAAGACCCTGCCAGCCCTATATTTCTATGCTATTCTACATTCAGTTTCCCCTGTGATTTCAGTTGAATACAGATTCTTCTTTACTTCCTACTCAAACTGTTGTCGACTGTTGCTGTGCGCTGTTGAACATACCCTGTGTTTAATCCCAGAGGTAGCTGAATGTCTGGGTGGGTTTCATTATCAGCTTGGAACATTTATGAGAGCAGTTGAGTATTCTTTGGGATGAAAGGTGCTAGTTAAGTTAAAGATGAAACCTGAATACTGTATTGTCCCCTTAAAAAAACAGCCAATCAATAGGATAACAAAAACTATTCAAATGCATGAGTATAAAGTCCTTTCGTCTTCAGGTTTGGGAAATAGAGGTGAGCAAGTACTTTGCAATTAATAATTGTATTTAATTAATTTTGCCTTCTTTAATGTTCATGAACTGTCTACAAAAGGATCACAAAATGCTCAAATGTATTTGTTATTCAGAATCATTCATGCATTCCTGCAGCTAATTCACAAACAGTTCATTGTGAATATTCACAGTATGCACAGTCTTGGTTAGTTTCGTAAGTCACATGGAATTGTTTCAGTTCTCTGATTGGATGACTTAGGTAACAGCCTAAATTGCAAATTTTTCAATTCAAAATTAGCAAATATTCAAGGTTAAAATTCACTCTTTGCTACTGAAACTCAAATGATCACAGAAGATGAATACAAAAGGGTCGCAGACACATTCCCTTAGAAATATACTTTCAAATTTCAGTTAATATTTCCAATAATTTTTCCACCATTCACTCATCTCTAGAAATAACTATCCTTGTAATGCTCTCCACAATGCTGTCTGCTGTCTATAGTGAACAATTGGCAATTTTTATTTTCACCTTTCCATGTCTGTTGAAAAGGTAGAGTTTATTACAACAATTTAGCTCCTTCATTTTTTCCTTCCTAATTAAATATTATCTTCCTTTAAGTCATGAAACTGAATCCTTTCTTCATGCCTATATTAGCAAAAATAAAATAAAATATAACAATAAATAAAATCCTTAATTCAATTATTACCAGTTTGCTAATTCAATAGCTACTATCCCTTTTCCTAAATAATGTTTTTGCTTCACATTAATTTAGAAAAATATATTGATATTTGGAAGGGTCTGCAAAGGAAAATAGAATGGAGAGTGGAAAAGAATGAAAAGATAAATGAAGGTCTGAGAGTTTCCTAAAGTTTAAATGAAAGGAATTTGAAACTGGAGTTCAATGCTGATGGCAAAGAATATTTCTTAATGTCAAACTAGATCAGCCCAATTTCAGATGTGTGACACAGTAGCAAGCTCTTACACACACACACACACACACACACACACACACACACACACACACACACCCCCCATTCTGCCCTGTAGCATAAGCATCACAGGTTTTGGAAGCACAAACTCCCATTACTTTTTGGCAACGGGTATATGGGATCTTTATGTGTTTAAACAGGATAATCCATTTTACAGTAATACGCTTGAGAGGTTTTCACTGTATTTCTGATAGAAGCGCCTGAATTTGTGTGCCTTGGATCTGCATAATCTAAAAGGAGAGAACAAAGATGCAGTGTCTTTTAGAAATGGCTGTGGATCCTATATAAGTCATGTTAATGTTGCTATCAATTTGTTAAAATGTATTTAGATTATAGAAGGGCGAAAGACCCTTCAGCGAAGATTAGACTGGAATAGTAATACAAAAAAATTCTTCTCTTCATGTACAACTTGCTGCCAATCCACAGAACATTTGGGGAGGGCTTTAATTTGAGCTTCAAACCACAGTAATGTAAATATGTCAGTCCACCTGCCATTTTGTAGTTGGTGGGTAGCTTGGAGATCACTCTAGGGGAAAGACACCAGCACCACTGATCTCCATCAGACACCGGTATCACAGTGGAAAGAGCCCTAGTTTTTTTCTAGTTCAAAAGTCTGTACATTGGCAAAATCACATGGGATGCCAGGCATTTTTCAGTATAATTGAAACCTTTCCTAAAAAGGCAATGGGCGTTCTATACAGGGCTATGAAGCTGCCACCGTTTTCATGGGTGGGATTCTAGACATCTCATGGAAATGGACACACTGCAAAAATCTTTCATCGCAGGCCCCCCCATGCTTTAGAAACTGCTTGAAGATGAATCCGTTATGAGATCCTGATTCTGGAATTCCGCGCCCATGCAAAGCGCCCCTTTGACATCAGTGGGGCTCTTCACAGACGCAGGGAATTTGCCCGCATGGGTCATTGTTGGACTGGATTCTTGCTCCAGATGAGGGGGGAGTTGGCAGATCTGTGCATGATACCAACATGAGTTAAGATCAGTCGTTCTGCCGAACAACAGCTCTCAAGAAATAGATTCCTCCTGGTATTTTTGGTGGCAATTATTAATCAATTAGAGCTGACTGAAAAAGGTCCATCCATGTGTCTTTTCAGTATAAAATGGCTTTTCAGCAAATCAGGAATGTTCTTAGAAAAAATCCATTTTCATCAACATTTTTTACAGAAGGAAAAAAAATCCCAACCAGCTCTAATAATAAGTGTCAGATTGACTCCAACGATCTACATGGAACAGGGAGTAATCCTTATGCTTTATTTTAATTGCAGCTGTTAACGTATCTATACATTCTTGTTACCTTTATAATTGTCCTGATCACTTCTTGATTTGAATGGCTCTTCCAGTTTGTGACTACAAGTTGTGTGCTTAGAGCAATACTGAATATTTTCTGGAAAAGACAGGCAGTCTCTCCTGCTAATACCACACCAAACAAAACAAAGTTCCGCTTTCTCACACTTGTTGCATGCAGCATTGTCAAAATCTCTGCCCTTGGTATCTGCCACGCACAGAAAGTTTAGCAGGGATTTTTATGCATCTGATTACTGTCTATCTGTAATGAGCCTGCAAGGAGTCAGTGGTGTCTAGTGGTTAGAGGAGGGGACTGCATATCAGGAGGCCTGGGTTCTGTTGCCAGCTTTCATTGGCTCACTGAATGACTGAGCAATTCTCTTAACCAGATCCAAGTTTACTCTCCATCTACGGTATCTAAGTGCCTCCCAGTCTTTAATGGATGTGTTCTCACAACACTCCTCTAAGGCAGGGAAGAGTTATTATTCCCATTGCACAGATGGGAAACTGAGGCACAGAGAGACTAGGGTCTGGATCCACAAAGAATCCAGTGGGAGTTAGGAGCCTAAATACCCTTGAGGATCTGGCCCTAAGTGACTTGCTCAACATCAGAGAGTACGTCTGTGGCAGAGCTAGGAATTAAACGCACATCTCCCAAGTCCCAGGCTAGTGCCCTAACCTGTCCTTTATGTGCCTCTGTTTTCCCATCTGTAAAGTTGGGACTTTCTGATCTTTTGCAAACCCCGTGGCGCTCAGTGGATGAGACAAGATCTTTGGCTGCCATATGTTGTTCTCATTTATATGCAGTTCATTATAAGCAATTTTTGCTTTTGTTTTTAGAGGCTATTGTGCTAAATAAAACCAGTGTGAACTTTTAGCCAGTCATGAAAGATTCCTCTGGGCACTGCTCAGAAAGGAAATCAGTTCAGTCCAGTATTGAAGGGGTCCAGAACAAGCCAAGAGAAAATGTATCTGAGTTGTGGGAGAGTGTCCGATCACGGCTAGTGGAGACCGTGGAATATGAAGCACCAGAGAAATGAGAATTGCCTGGGAGGTTGTGTCTCCATCTAGTCATCTATCTGGAGACAGATCTCATGCAGCTCAGGACCCCTCCAGATGGAACAAGGACTAACCAGATCCTTCGTAAACCAGCCCCTAAGGACTTTGGTGACTGAGACTAGATAGAAAGCTGAGATAGAGCAGGGGAGGATTCAAACCAAGCCAGTATTCCAAGCACGCTGGATGTTGGATAGATCTGGCAATGAATTGAAGCTGCAGAGTCCAGCTCCAGGGCTGACTCCTCAGACTCCATCCAGTAATAGACCTGACCCCTCAGGAACTCCGACATCCTGCTCTAGATTTGCCATCAGCTACAGGGATTTCGTTTGGGTTCGTCTCTAGCAATTATTATGCTACTCCACTCTGGGCTAGCCCTAGGGACATGTCAACTGGCAGTTGTTTGGTCAAAGCCTCTTCCCAGTGGGCATGTATGACCCCCTCGTATGTCCACCGTGGAGAGTGAACCTAGGGCTCAAACCCTCCCAGACCTCCAGTGACTGATCCCCCATCCCACGTGCTCCTAAACCTGCCCAGCTGCCAACTTCTCCCTTGCTCTACCGGTTCCCACAGCCTCTGCCTGGGGCCCTTCCACCTCTCACCTAATCCAAGACCCTGCAAGTGTCAGCTCAACCTACATGTCCTGGTTTTGTCTTGGGGCTGCAAAGCTCAAATAGCCTGGGAGAGGCTCTTTAAAGTACATCCAGCTGACCCCAGGTGTTTTCTCACAAGCCCTCCAGCCCAGCTGGACAGGGCCTGGCAATACAGAGGAGCATTCTGACTTTTTGGACTTTCACTGAACTGAACCTTATGGGCAAATGGACCTGGTCCAATTCAAATCATTAGGTGTTAGAGAAGGGTTCCTCTCCCCAAAGATCAAGAGTGTCTGGCATAGGGGATTGGTTTGGTCCGCTCTGCACAGCAGGGCATGAAGCCAGACACTGAGAGGAAAGAACCTTTGAACATCAACTCAAGCATGTGGATTCTTTTTCCATCAGGAAGTCTCTCTGTGACTCAGAGCCTCAGGGTACCCAGATGCCACAGGGATTGGGGTGGTAAAAGAATCTGTATAGAGTAGAATTTAGCACAGAGCATCTCCAAAGCATTTTACCCACTTTGGCTAATTAATCCCCATTTTAAAGAGAGAGAAAAAAAGTCATGAGGCACAGAGAGATCAAGGCCCACATGCTCAAAGGCATTGATCTCAGTGGGAGTTAGGAGTCTAAATACCCTTGAGGATCTGGGTCTAAGTGACAGAGGAAGAGGAGGGATGGGCCAGTGGTTAGGGAACAATCTGTAACTCAGAGACCTGGGCCCTTTAGGTAATTAAGGTTTTGTACATTTTCATCTGAGACAGGATCTTGGGTTATCACTTAGCAAGCAAGTGATGAAGGAGGAAGGATGGTCTAGTGGTTAGGGAGATTTGGGATGTGGAGACCTGGATTTGATTCCCAGCTCTGCCACAGACATCCTGCATAACCTTGGGTAAGTCACGTAGCCTCAGTTCTCCATCTGCACAATGCAGATAACAGGAATGTCTGGGCAGTATGAAGAGAACACGTTACATATTGTGAGGCGGACAGATACTACAGTAAGGGAGCCAGGTAAGTACCTAGATTAAAAGCAAGTCAGTAGCTGAGTCAGGAATAGAACCCGGTAGGGTGACCAAACAGCAAGTGTGAAAAATTGGGATGGGGGTGGGGGGTAATAGGAGCCTATATAAGGGCTGGTCTTCACTAGCACGGGGGATCGACTGTAGATATGCAATTTCAGCTACGTTAATAACGTAGCTGAAATCGGGGTATCTACAGCCGACTTACCTGCCGTCCTCACAGCGGCGGCGGGCGGCGGCGCGCTCCCCTGTCGACTCCAGCTTGTGCCTTTTGGTGAGCTGGAGTTACGGAGTTGACGGGGCGCCGCTGGCGATCGATTTATCGCGTCTTGACGAGACGCAATAAATCGATCGCCAGAAGATCGATCTCTCCCGGCTCTAGTGAAGACAAGCCCTAAGACAAAGCCCCAAATATCGGGACCATCCCTATAAAATCAAGACATCTGGTCACCCTAGAACCTGGGATCTCCTGGCTCCCTCTGTTAGACGTAGCTACCTGTCTGCTGAGGTAGAGCAAAGAGCAACATTTTGCTTCAAGGCTCTAAGTGCTAATGTCAGTAGAGCTGGGCGGTTTGGGGAGGTTAAATGACTCATTGTGAAACAAACAAGCCAAGCATGCAGAGCAAGGTGAGGCCTGGAGTAGGCAAATCTGGCCTGTTGTCGCTGAGGAAGTTTCCCAGGCATGTGTTTCCAGATCAGTATCAGTTCTGAGCTGAGTGCCAACGCCGCACGAGGATGTTGCTCCCCAGGTTGATGACTGTGTGAATATGCTGATAATCTCATTCTATTCCCGATGGGGTGGCAGCTGCTTAGAGCACATAGCAAGGGGATATTCCACCAGAAATATACTATTGCGCAAGCTTTTGCTAGGTAAAACAAGTGCTCATGGCAGTGAGAACATGCCTGTCCTGAGAGCACCCAGCCTGCTGCCTCCCACACCATGCAGCAAAATTCCAGACTGTAATGGGATGCTGGAGTTTGTTAAACTGCATGTCAGTACTCAGCATTCTCTGGCAGGTCCCTGCTGCTGGGGTCTGAGCTCTGCTGGGAACAGGCTGCAAGGGCTGGGCTGAGCTTGTGTGCTCTGAAAGTACTTCCCAGTGTGCTTTTCAAGCCAGCAGTGGGGGGAGCTCTCCTGCATTAACCTCTGGGCATGTATGGAGGGCAAGACGTACATACAGAAAGCTGTAATGCCGAAGTTGGTTCTGCAGAGCGTGTGGATTTTAATGGCTGTACTTAAGTTTATTTTCATAGATTCCAAGGCTAGAAGGGACCACCATGATCATCTAATTGGCTCCCCTGTACAACACAGGCCAGAGAACTTCCCCAATTAATTCCCAGAACAGATCTTTTAGACAACAGCCCATCCTGATTTAAAAATTGTCAGTGATGGAGACTCCACCAGGACCTTTGGTAAACTGTTCCAATGATTAATTACTCTCTCCGTTTAAAATGTGCACCTTATTTCCACTCTGAATTTTTTCTAGCTTCCACTTGCAGCCATTGGATCATTTTGTGCCCTTCTCTGCTGGACTGAAGAGACATTTATTAAATATTTATTCTCCATGTAGATACTTATAAATTGTACTCATATTACTCCTTAACCTTCTCTTTATTAAGGTAAATAGATTGAACTCCTTGAGTCTATCACTGTAAAGCAGGTTTTCTAATCCTCTAATCATTCTGTGGCTTTTCTCTGAACCTTCTCCAATTTATCAACATCCTTCTGGAATTGTGGGCACCAGAATTGGACACAAGATTCCAGCAGCGGTTGCACAAGTGCTAAATATAGACGTAAAACTACCTCCTTGCACCTTCCTGAGATTCCCCTGTTTATGTTTATTTTGGGTGTCTTACCTATGAATAGGAATATAGGAATTGCCAGACTGGATCAGATCAATGCTTTTGGTAGTTCAGTATCCTGTCTCCAGCAGTGACCAAAACTGGTTACTTCAGAGGAAAGTGCAAGATACCACACAATAAAATAAGCCACCTATAGGGGAAGTTTCCTCCTAAACCCAGGCAGGTAGCAGTTGGTTTATCTCCTGAAGTGTAAGAATGTTTATAACCCACGTATTTCTATCCTGTCTAATGTAACTCTGGGTGTTCTCATTAGCCATGTAAGCATCTCTTCCTTTTCTGAATCCTTATAAACTCTTGGAATCAAAGTGATCTAGTGGCAATAAGATCCACAGGTTGACCATGTGCTATGTTAAAAAAAAAGCTTTGAATTGGTTTAAAATTTGCTCTTAGTTCCCTTGAGAAAGGGTAAATACAGCCTGATTTATGTTCTCCATCCCATCCATTATTTTGTAAACTTCTCTCACATCTCCTCCTATTTGTCTCCTCTCTGACCAGTCCCAGTCTCTTCAGCCTCTCCTCATAAGGGAGTCTTTCCATGTCTGTAATAATTTTCCCTACGCATCTCTGCACCCCCCTCTCTTTTGGCTGGATCCTTTTCTGGAGATGGAGTGACCAGACCTGGACTCCAGGTGAAAACATCCACCCCCGATCTGACCTACCACCACCTGATCCTCTCTCCATCTCCTATTCCTGGACTGCTGCCTTCTGTCACCTTCAAACAGCCTCCGATCCTCCTCTCAATCCCTGTTTCACACTCTCGTCCCACAGAGTCTCCCGCACACATCTCCTCTCCTTTAAAGAGCATTTGTCTGTGATCTGTTAGGAAGTAGCTTCAGTTACGACTCCAGAAAGTGCAATGACTTGACCAAGGCAGCAGACAGTGACAGCACCCGAAACAGAGCCCCAGGGACCTGATGTCAAATCTACTCTAATCCTGGGATCATGTGTGACGGCCGCTGTCTTGGCCAATACCAGAGACTGAAGTGGAGACTTCCAGAGCTGAAAGCATGAATCCCAACAGCTTGAACTAAAAAGCCAAGCTCTGCAGACGTGGCTGCAGACTGGGCTCAGGGGAGCACCTCTAACATACACTGCCAGTGGGTCATGCATCCTCACTCCGAGGCATCAGCTCATGACGAAGAGTCCACGTTCTGAATTCACATCTCCCCAAAGGAAAGACCCTGTCAGTGTAACTTTTAAAGAACACACCTCAGGAGCAGCTCAGCAACCTTCTCTGAACCTGGCTTTTTGAAAAGAGCTTTTCCACTTCCAACAAAGGGAAAAGAATTTGTTTAAAAACATCTAATTAAGCAGTAAGTCATGACAAGGTGCGTGAAACTCAGAGATAACACATGCCTGGGAGGCGTTCTGAAGGCTGAGACAAAAAACAAGGCCTTCCACCGTGCCTGCCGTATGTTATCTCACATTAACACACACCTTGTTGTATCCTGCTGCAGTTATGAGACATTAAAAATATCATTTGAATGAAGGGATGTCTATGCAAGCACGGGTCAGAGTAAAAAACTTTCTTTTAATCTTTTTGTGTGTGATTATTGGGAGGTGGGGGTGTTTAGGCACTGGAACAGAACAACACTTCACCCAAATACTGGATACAGCCTCACAATTACAGATCCTTGTGGCCTTATATTTTACAGAATGACCCCACATCTTCCCTTTCTCATTGCAGGATATGATGTTACACTAATCTCTTATGAATATACTTAATTCATTAAACTGGTTTTTAACCCTGCCATATCAGGCTTCATGTTGTATTAATTACAACTGAATTCTTACAAATACCAAAATTAACAAAAAATAAAATCACTCCCCTACCACCACCAACGTAAAACTCTACCAAGGCCCTGTCCTACCACTATCCTACACATGAAGCTCCCACTGAAAATTGTGCATGTGAATCAGGACTTTTAATTTTACAGTAGAATTATTTTTTTTATCTTGAAACCTGAAAATTGTGTGCAGAACTAGTCTGTGTAAGTACGGATTTCTCATTCTCCCTCCTTCATTCCATTCATTAGTTTGTTACACCACGTGTTGCATTTAGACTTGAAGCTCTTTGGGGTAGGAACTCTTTGTTACTATGGGTCTGTACAGTGCAATGGGGTCCTTATCCTGATCGGAGCTAGGACACAACAGCAAAATATCCTCAGCTGACAAATCAAACAAATCAAAATACATGAATAAAGATAGCGAGAGCCGGAACCTGCTGCCTCTGAAATCAAAGGAAGATTTGCCGCTTCATCAGAGCAAGCAGAATTGGGCCCTACGTCTGTAAATGCATTGGATGCAAATAGCTGTTTACATTTGGTGCATGTTTTATTTTGCTGATACTTACGAATTATGAAGCACCAAAGCCAAACTATTTATTTATAGGGCTGCATTGTAGACATCGAACCCATAACTCTCTCTCTAGGTATTCATCCGATCCTCCTGACTATTGCATCTACGCACCCACTGCCATCCCATTGTGACCATGCAGGAGTTTTTTGGGCAGACACGCCTCTGCTGCTCTCAGAATGAATATGTGTCTAAAAGGCACAAAGGTACCTAAGAGATTTTTGTTTTCTTTTGAACAAAAAGGCTTTATCAGAAAGGTTCAGATGTTCCAGAAAGGGTGTGAATGCAACAACCATATAAACTTCCTTATTTCTAGGATCAAACTGCGGCCGTTCAATGTAAAACTCAATGACACCGTGCTCAATTTCACATACAGAAGAAAACTTCCTTCCACCTTCTAAAGCCAGCAAAGTGAGGACTCTTAAGCTACCCCACTGATTGTTTTTGGACATGTGTTGTGCTTCCCATAAAGCTGGTTGTCTGAAGATGCTTTTTAATGTCAGAGTGTGAGCAGTTGTCTCACGCCTCAAAGACCCGATGACAGCAGGTGAAAGAGAGCAGAAAATGCCATTTGCTGAATCTGTCAGGACAGCCGAGCCCTAAACTAAATTTTCACTGTGAGCTCAGATGCATTGTTTGACTGTTCTGGTTAAATTATGGTGTTGAGAAAAATATATTCTCCTTCTCAGTTAAAATAGTTATGGAAAAGAGGTATTTCTAAAACACTTTCCAACAAGAGAATGAATGAACGGGTTTGTGTGGCAGGTGGGTGTGGGATAGTCACAATATCTGTATTACCCTGCTTCAGCTATTTCAGATTTTACATATTTTTCCTCTGAAACTAAACATTTCTGATCACTTGCTATGTTAGTAATGGGGGAACGGATGGTCCGGTCGTTGGTCACTAGCCTGTGACTCAGGAGACCCAGCTTTAATTCCTATCACAGGCTCCCTGTGTGACCTTGAGCAAGCCCCTTAGGGTATGTCTACACTGCAAATGAAGGAGTGACCGCAGCATGGGTTGACGTACTTCAATCTAGCAGGTGTAAGGAACAGTAGTGGATGCAGCTTTGGCATAAGCTAGCCACCATAGTACAAGCCTGCTGGGCACTGTGGGTATGTACTCAGGTTGCTGGCCCACATCGGGGTCTGTGCTACTGTATCCTCATTAGTATTGTTACCCCTGCTAGCTAGATTAAAAGTAGAGTGTGTATGCTGCAATGACACCTTTGTTTGCAGTGTAGATGTACCTGTAATCTGTCTGTGTCTGAGCAAAAGCTCATTGAATCAGGCTATGCCTATATTAGGATTCAGCAAATGCCTCACAATGTTCTCTGGAGGGTCACTTGACTAAAACACAGGGTTTTGTTAGCCTATGTTCATCCTCCATCCCACCAAGATTCTAGCAAACATCTTTACTGGGACAAATGTTCATGGACACAGGGAATTTAAGCCAATGATCAGAATATTTGTGGAAAATGAATTATGAATGCATATTTGCAACCAAAATCTTGCTAAGAGTTATGCTCAGTCAACCAGGGAACAGAAACAATCCTATATGATCTTATAGGACCCAGCAAAACTAACCTACCCAGCGACTTCTGAATAGTCACAACAACAAAGTGCTCTTCAACAATCTACAGACCAAGAATTATCCATAGAAATTACCCAAGGAATAATAACAAATAAAGGATAAATCTGAGAACACTGTCAATTGCTCAGAGATGAAAAACAAAGACGTTCCTCCATTCATGGAACAAATGGAATAAATTGTTCATTGTACACTAATATGTCCACAAACAGTGGACCCTTCTTGCAAGTGCAGATCCCTAGCCTGCTGTCATGCTTAAGGAGCTGGATAAGAACAAAATCTGGCCCTAAATTCTCTGGCCCTGATTGACTGTGCTCCGTACTGTGGGGCACAACTGACAGAAGTAGTCACGTTTTATGTATACTTCACCTTCAAATGTAAAAGAGTCTCCTGTCTGCTGCTTGACCACTGTCATTTTGTGTTTCTTTTCAGATGCAGAATGTTAGGAGTGAGTCACACACTCTGGACTGACCCTCCCCCCCCTTCCAATCTGTGCAGTCCATTAAATCTGTGCAAAGTTGTGTACAATTGGGTGTAGGAAAAGCCACCAAATCAAACAGCAGTGTTTTTACCTGCTGTGCACAGGGGAAAATGACTACACAAGGTGCAGAACTACTGGGACTTGGGTTCATTTCCATCCCCTCCCACCTCTGCGCCCGGCGACTTAATATCTGTTCATTCTTTGCTGCTTTTCTTAATCTTAAATAAAAACCACTTAGACAGAAGGAAACATGTTAAGCTCTGTGAGTCTGGGAAAACACAACAGATACCTATCAAACCACTTACTTCATCTCTTAAAGCTACATAGAAATGGTCTATGATGACACTAGCTAACAAAAGTACTGACATTAAAAAAAAAACCCAACCAAATATTTTGACAATAAACCCTCAGACTAAATGAAATCTCCTCAGTTGTGACCATACCTGCTGTTGCAAGTATCTGAACAAGATGTCTGCAATATTGAATAACCGCCCTCTGCTGCAGCTTTGAAACTGTTTTATTCCATTGCCAAACAGATTGCATTAAATCTCAGTCACTCAATGTTAGTATCAATTTGTGCAAAGGGAATATGGATCTGCTCCAGCCAGATCTATAATTACAGTTGCTGTACTAAAGAGACCAGGCATAATGCACCCTAGGGACTCTCAAGGTGACAGACTATACAGGCAGAGCTACTGTTTACAGGCATCAGAGGTCTCTGTTGGGAAAGTTATAGAGCTCTCTTCATATTTTGCTGCCATTTTTTGGCTCAAGTTTTCTGAAATTGGCTTCAGTAAAATGATTTCATAGTTTGGGACATGAGAATCTTTCAGATAAAGATGGGAAAAGGCAATTTAGAGTTTATGGAGTGGGTGATGGAAGTTTTGTTCAGCCATATCTCAGCACTTAGATAGTTTTTTTCCCTTTTCACCTGCAAAGATTTATATTAGATTTGTGTCGGGGAGATGCACTGTGAGGAAGTTATGGATTAAACTTGCCTGATGCATTAAGATTAAAGTGCAATGTATTGCAATACTGGGTGCTCTTTACATTTACCCATAACATCTAGTAGAGAGAAATATACTTAGAAATCTCCACTATAAATCTGTTCATCTCATAACTTTTACTCCCGGACTGTAAATTGCTCAGAATTTGTCTATGCAGGGGTTTTTTTTTAATTGAAATTCATTCTTTCGGTGATGCCAGGTCAAGGAAGGATGGGTCCCTCAGAGAAAATGTAACAATACATGCTTGGTGTCTAGTGAGTATAAATAGCAACCCCAGTCTGGAGCAAATCCTGAGGGTCCTTACTCACTTCTCACTTAGTGCTTACTTGGGTAAAACTCCCCGTTAAGTCTATGAGAGCAAGGGTTTCCAGATTTGATCCTGAAGCAAGCAGAGGTGAGTGAAGAAAGAATGATGCAATATCACATCAAAATAAATAAGGCTGCAAGGTAATAAATTCTGCCTACTTCCAGTTAAAGGCTCCACTGTTTATTTACTATTGACTAGCAACTCCTGGCTTTCAGTGCAAGAACATACCTTCACTTCAGACATGCAGAGCAGAATGGCCAGTTATTTGAGGATTTACATACCATTAACCATTGCTATAGATATAAACTCTGGATAACTTTAAGGGCCTGTGTGGCTCCCACTGAGGTGAATGAGATCTTGACCACTGACTTCAGTCAGAGAAGGATCAGGCCCCGGTTTCTTTTTAAGTCAAAATCTGCTCACTCTTAGAGGTGTTGTGGAGTTGTTAATCAAAACAGGCGAAAGAGACATTATGGTTTATATGACTCACAGGCCTCCTGTGACCAGCTAGACGTTACTGAGCCCAAACCTCCAAGTGTAAAGGGACGGAGTACCAGGAGAAAAGTATAGGGTCGATGCACTCTGTAGTAAGGGTTTTCAAGATCTGGCCCAGATGGTGACCTCCACCCCAGAGCAGGATGCACAGGCACCATTTAAGGCCCATAGGCCTCTTGCTGGCCATCTGCACCGGAGGGAATTCTTCTCTCACTGCCTTAAAAATGAAGGATGCCTTTCCGTGGTTTAAAAACTTGCCCATGAAAATGCCAGTGCCCAATCCTGGGGCTTTTACTCTGGCAGAACTCTGGTTTGCTAAGGAAGGCAGGATTGGGCCCCAGGTTTAGAAGCCTGGCTGTCTTTCTTTCTCAGTAGAAAAATCTGGTTTCTGGGCAGAAGTAAATCAAGCTCCCTGTTACATTAGGGACATGGAGTAGAGCTGGGGATTACTTTGTTTTTGTTTTTTCCCCCACAAAGTAGTTCTTTTTCAGATACACATTTGCAGCTATGGCTCATGTAAAAGTTTCCCCAACTGCCTCCTTTCATCATAACACAACAGTTTGGATTGTGTTATTGCTGAGACACCAAAATGGTTTGGAATGCAGGGTTAGAGTTTATCTGTTTAGTTTGCACGCTCTGCACTCCCATTTACTAACTTCACAAGCTTCTCCAACACAATCAGATTTTGTGTGTACATACGAGAGATCTGGAAAGTGTGTGCAAGGCTTTAAAGATACTATAGTGGGTAAAACAAGAAAAATCTGATTACTCTCCAAAACATATTGTGCATCTTTATTCTAAACGGAGCAGTTTGCTCTAAGAGAAACTGGATTGAAAATTATCTACAGGCACTGAGGTTGCAGAAGACTTGTATCTACTTGCCTCTGTTTTTCAGACTTTTTTTCCCCTTGAGACACTGCAAAATCTTCAGGATACAAGCCTGGCTTTGTAACAATAATGATCTTTCCAATTTCGGAGACAGAGATTTTCTGAATAATCATAAATTTTGACAAGGGAAGAGGGGAACACCCTCCCTTCACACACTGTAATTACACCCAAACTTTCCAGACTTGTATTCTCATTGAAGCATATTTTAAAACTGTTATCTTTGATGCTTTTGGCACACACAAAAAAGCAAATGTACAGCAAACACTTCTGTGTAATGAGAGCACAAACACACACTGGAGCCTGCTGTAATGATTTCTCATGCAATGGTATTTAATGAAATGCCTCTTATGTGTTCTAATTAAAGCTAAAATAATTATGGTTGTTAATGCTTCACTGAAATGCCTTCTGTAATGAAATTTTATTCTTGGAATAACAATTTTCCTGTAAAGGGTACTGTAATGTACCACTGTTTTTTCTTTTTCTTTTTTTTTCTTCTTTTTTTTTTTTGTTTTACTATGTAATGACTACCATCAGTGCACCATTGATGTCGATTGGAGCTTTGCTTGAATAAAGATTGCAAGATTAGACCCAGTAAAAAAGGATTCTGATCTCTGCTAATTTCAGTGAGCTACTCTAGGTTCCAACTGGTGAAATTAAGATCAGAAGTTGGGTCCAAAAGGATTACCCCCAACCCTCACATCCTTTCTTCTTAAAACACAGTATAAATAATAAAGGCCTGATTTCTCTGTTGCTCTGTGCCTTGTATAATATAATCATTTACACCAGTGCAAAGTTAGTGTAAGAAACTACCACTCTGATTTCATGGGGGTTTACACACATTTTGCACTAGTGCAGATGATTATACAAAGTGAAGGGCAATAGGGAAGCAGGCCCCAATTCTGCAATCTTTGCTCAGGCAAAACTCCCATTGACTTTACTGGTGTTTTGCCTGAGCAGGACTGCAGTGCCAGGACTCTCATTATTAACCTAGTTCAGGTGTCACTCAGGTGTTTTCAGGGATCGTTATCTCAGACGGCTCGTCATCCATCTGAACTTCAGAAACCTGAAACTGCCCGTATTAACCGTCACCACTAACCCTTTAAAGAGCTCCGTGGTTTTGTCCCTGTGCTTGTGTTTAATGGCGACACTTATCAGTGGTTAAACAGCGCGTTCTGTCTACGTGTTTGCTCTCTTCAAAATGGGAAGGGAAGCCCAGAGCAGGGTTTGAATATTTCATACAAGTTATTATCCCAGGCAGCCGCATAAATCGATCATGGTCTTAACGCTCTCAACAATACTCCGATGAAGTTTTTATTAGAAAAATATTTTACAGAGTTGAGCTATTTTAACCACGGGGCTTTGTTTTCAAGCAGACGGGGGCGTTTAACAGGTAGAGGAGAATCAGTGGTAAATTATGAAAGACACTCTCCGTGACACCAGAGTCTGTCAGCTACATGTGTGCGTGTGTGTGTACTTTGTGCGGGGCTGTATTTATGGCTCAAGTTTATTTGACTGTCATTATTGCAATCCGTTTTCCTGAACATCAAACACAGGGAATAAACTATCGGGTTATCATTGCCGGCGTTATTAATCTGCGGGTTATGGTCTGCGGTCGCTCACTAGGTTTGACGCTGGTGAAATTGTTTTGAAAATCAGTGGCCTGATTTGCACTGGTGGAAGGAAGAGCACAGTTCGGCTGAGTCTTTGGACGGGGGGAAGTGTTTGGGGTTCAAAGCGGAGGCTGGTTTTGATTCTTTGCTTTAACCGGGGGAAGGTCGTCCTGGCTTATCTTTAAAGGTTTAGGGGAGTAGAGGGGACTGTAGGAGCGGGCTGAATAGGTGCAGGAGAAATATTTTGCCCAGAGTGTGAACGCGACTTCCACTGTTTTCAGGGAGAGAGAGACCCCGGGATGATTCGGAAATACAGTGAGCTCGAAGCGTTCAGACGCGGGTTTATCTCCCGGGTCTCGGGGCATCTTTCACCAAGTGACTGGTAACATCTGAAACAACCCGCTAGTCACCTCCCCCGAAGTGCTAGGCCCCTTTGATTTGGAGTCGAATTAAATTGGGGAAGGTTAAAATAATCCGCTCAGGTGGGCTCCCGAGTTAGCGCCAACTGTCGTTAGATTCAAATGCGCTCGGATCGCTTCGCTTTTCCGATTTCTCCCCAACGCGGGTTTGTCTGACGGGGGCAGGGGGCGGCCGAGGCCGGGACAGGGAAGCGAGTTCGGCATTTGCTCTCCCTGATTAATATTCATTCGGGGGTCGGGACCGATTCTGAACCCTTTGTCCAGTTGGAAACAAACCAAAATTGAAAGCGGGCGGGATCTGGCCCTTGGCCTTCGTCGGGTTACAAATAAATGCGCCCTGTCGTGGGAAAGCAGCATCCGAATCGGGGGAACGCCAGGTCCGGATCCGAATCAAGGAGGTCAAAGAAGCTGGTGAAATAGCTGAGATCAGAGTCCCTGCGATAAACCGGTGGGAACGGGTTGTAAGCGCCTAGGAATCCCCCGCCGAGGGGAGCAGGAGTGAAACCCCTAAAGACTCAGTTTCCCCGGCCTTATCTTTAATCCCAGGGTCTGCAAATAACCCGGAGTTTACAAAGCGCCTTTAAATCGTTTGTAAACCCGCAGTCTAACGTAAGAGCGTCGGTGGATAAATATCTCCGGTCCCATCAAGATGGGGGGGTCTAGTTGAACCGCCTCGCCGCCGCTTTTCGGGGCCTTCTCTCAGAAACCCCGGCAGGCTGGCGAGAAGGACCGAAGTGCGGTTAATTCGCAGACGAGTGAAACGACACCGGCCATCCCATGAGGGCGGGTCTGGGTTTCCTTTGAACTGTTCTGGGGCCGGAGGCACCGCAGTCTTGTGCGGCCTTTGGGGCTTTTTTGTTTTGCAAAACAAGATGAGAAACTAGCCTGGAAGCTGCATTTTATTAGAGCCCTTACGGGGGGTCCCCTCCCCACTCACTCCGCTCTCTTCCCCTCTCCATCCCCCTGGGAGAAGAAAATCCAGTGGGCACGTTTATTCCTCACGATCTTCTTCTCCTGAACGGGGCGAGGGGCGAAACAGCAAAGAAAAGAGCAACTCGAAACGTGACCTGCAATGGCCGTGGGGTGGGGGGGTCCTCAAACCGGGACCGGCGGCTCCGCCTGCCCGGGGACACTCTCCGCTTTTCTCCCTGGACCGGGGAGACCCGCGCCGGGCACGGAACCGGCTGGGTTCCCGGCCGATCCGTTCCTCCGTCGGGCAGCGCCCCCCGTTCAAGTTCAAGTGGATGAACTCGCGGGAAATCCCCAAGTTCTACAGCCCCCCGACACTGGCCGGGGATGTTCCCCCCCAGAGACGGGAGATTGAACGCGACTCGGAGGCTGATCCTGCAGCCCGAGATGAAATCGCCTCCTTTTCTGCCCGACATTAACCCTACTCGACACAATTCACTCCAAACCCCTTTGGCTGTGATATTCTCAACCTATTTACCACCCCCACACCCCTCTGTTTGTAAATGGCCTCGTCTAATCCAAATCAATATCCACGAACCTCTGATCTGGAGCAAAGCACGTCCCTGGATCATTTCACGAACAAGAGAAACTATTTCCTAGTCTTGAAAAAGAACCCACACGGTTCTTCAGGGAACCCCGTTCTCTCTCTCTTTGCATTAACGCTACCCCAGGCCCCTTTCCAAGTCTAAACCTCTACTTAATAGGAAAGCAACATAAACTCTCCATAACATGTTTTTTTCTCCAGATTGGGACTTGGCATAACAAAGTCAGATTTTTAAAAAATAACTTTACAACAACAGCAACCAAACAAAAGAACAGCCACTGCTCTCGGGTTGCACGAGGGGTTCAAGTTTTAGAAGTCTGCCGTCTAAACTCAAAGCAGGGCAGTTTGCAGTCACAGTTGCAAATGCCCTTTTATTTTGCGTTAGTCGGGAAACGCTCGATCCCAAATACAGCGCGGTAATGAATTGTCTCTGGTCTTTGTTGGTTTGGTTTGTATTCAAATGGCTTCCCAGGAATTCCATTTAATCTGGAATTCCCAGATCCCCCGCGCACCCCCGTGCAACCTTTAATCTGGTTGCACGGGGGTGCGCGGGGAGAGGGGAGTTGTGTGGAGTGGGTCTGGGAATCAATTGCTCTGCGTTCGGGGGGTAACTTTGGATAGTAAAACGTGCTTAGGCGTCCCAGCCTCGCGCCCTGAGCGCGCGGTGAACGTTTGAAAATGTGCCCTGGCGTTTTAGGAACCTGCCCAGCAATTATGAAGCCAACCCCTGAAATTCCCAGTGTCGCTGCTGGAACCCGCGTTTTGCTGCCTCTTACTGTGTAGTGACGTTTGGGGAGATCGTTGCTGTTTGGGGGGCGGCGAGGTATGTAGACGCGGAACTTTATTTTTAAAAGTGCTTACGGGGAGGTTTGCCCATTTCTCCATAACCCCGGGGAGCGGTTACGGTCCAAATGCCGTTTCCAAAACGGGGACACACCCCGTCTCGCCTCTTGAAATGCTGCTCCGGAGACATTGTAGCCTCTGGTTCAATAACCCGGGAGATCACGGCCCGGCCCCGGCGAGAGCTGCGCTCGCTACAGCACCAGCCGCGCGTCTGGGCTCGAGAGACGGACCCGTTCCAAACTGCGCCCCCGACGCGAGTCTGGACCGGGCCTGGCCTGAGCCCGCATTTCCTGGCCACGCAGGCCGCGGGGGCGGGGTGTGATTGAGCAATGCGGGACTGGCCAGCACCTCTGCGCAGGTTGCTCCTGTGGGACAGGCGATCTGGACGGGCCGCAGCCTGCCTGGCGGAGCTAGCTGGGAAGGTGTATGGGGGTGGGATGGTATTTACTGCGGGGGGGGGGGTCAGTGACTTGCTCTGGTGTCGGGGTCCCATCCTGGCGGTGCCGATGACCGGTACTTGGCCTTGGGCAAGGCCCAGATCCAAAGCAGCTAGATTCTTTGCATCGGTCCCTGCGAGGCCGGGATATTGTCCCGGGGAGGGGGCGTGGGGCAAACTGGGGCTGGCCACCTCTGGGGATTGTTCAGCCTTCACGAAGAAGGTCTGGGGCACGGAGGAATAATTAGACATCCTGCCCCTGGACAGAGCCCTCTCGCCCGGGGGCGCGTTTTTCCTTCTTCCTCCTTGTAAATCGGAACCGGGTTTGGGGCGCGTTTTGCTGGAGTTTTTCTGCTCTCGCTCCTGGCCCAGCAATGACACGTATCGCTCTGTCCCAGGGGCGCCTGGGCTGCATCCGCCGGTAGGACCCACGGGCCCTGTTCACAGGAGCTGGCTGAAGAGCTCTGACAACTGCGTGTGCTTTTGATTTCTCATTCCTCGCTCCTTTTTCCCCAGGCGATTTCAACTCAGCCGGGCTCCTTTTTAAAAACTCCTCCTGAGCGTTGCTAACGTTATTTCCCCGACCCGCGGCACATGGGACGTTCTGACTCGACGGGTGACTTATACAAAGGGAGCGATGAGCAGAGTAAGACCCCATCGCGGCCGTGAACCCAGCGACTTTCCACCGCCGAGCGGCGAGCCCCGCTGGGATCCCAACCCAAGTCTATTTTTAAAAATGTTTTCCTAATTCTATTTACTGTCCTGGGGAGGGGGCCGGAGAGAGACTCCCCGCCCCTCTCCGGCCTCCGCAGCTTCGGGAACTCGCCAGGATTTCACTCAGCCGAGCCAGCGGGCGAAGTGCGATGGATCGGGAGCTGTCGGCCAGCACAGTCGATAATCGATAGTAGATCATCACTCAGGATCGGGGCCGCTCTTCCCGGGAGCTGGGATTGGTGCATGGGTTTAAAAGAACACACGCCCCATCCCCGCTCCACACTGGTTTATTGTGCCGCTCCTGTTCCCGGCTGCCGAAGGCGCCGGTCCAAAACCAACTGGAATCCATGGAAGTTTTTCCATTGGCTTCCTTAGGCTTTGGATCGGGCCCCGTGTCCACAAGCCTGGGGCCTGTTCGGAGAGGGCTGCAGGGACGTTCTTTAGTCGCCCCCTCCCCCAGCACCCTGGTGTAGGAAGCGAGGGACCCAGGCGGTCCCCAGCCGGCCCCTTTCGCCCCAGTCTGGAGCAGCTGGGGGTTGCTGCGAACTAGCCTCAGCGCCAGGACCGAGCAGGAGAGTGGATCCTTGGACCATATGGGTCGGGGGTGGGGGGATTCCAGTTAATCAGTGCCCTTTCCCCCTCCCTCCCCCAACCTGTGTTCTCCTGCCCCTGAGCTCTGACATTGTTAGTGCTTTATGAGGCAGTAAATATCCAGAGGCAGGGAGGAGGCATTTGAACGCCGGGCAGGCCCCTGAGTAATTACTTTTAATAGGGGAAAAAAACGAAGGTCTCTGCGAGAAACCGGAGATTGGATCAGGCAGTTCGTCTCGGCGCTCCTCTCTGAGCCGGTGTGAAATGGAGTCGGGGGATGACTGAAAACGAAGACATGGGGGCACCAGAAACCCCAGAAAGAGGAGCGAGACCCGGAGCAAACCCCGCATCTCCAAATCCAGGCAGCGCCAGAGACTGCGGGCTCCCCCCCTTCCCAGTGGGAAGTGGAGTCCCATTGAGCGCCGGCCCAGTCCCCAGGTGGCCGGTGATAAGAAAGGACTGCCTTGCAGCCCCTGTTTCCAGGGGAGATCTCCTTACCTTTCTTGATCACCGACTGGTCCAGTAAATTCAACCCAGCGTCCTCCACCGCCTGAAAACACGCAAGGCACAAATATTAGGGTGCTGCTTTCTTAGTGCAGAACGGGGGGGCGGGAGGTGGAGATCGCTCCTTTTTTCAATGGGCCGCATCCACACCCCCGAAGAGCGGAGCTCTAGGCTTCCCGGGGCTTTTGTTTAAACACAGATCGAACGAGATAAACGAGATCCTACAAATACTGGACTTGCTGATGGATTCGTGCAGCCCCTCCGAACAGTCACCCCGGGTAGTTTCATGAGATACGTTTAAACCTGCTTTGGGATTCAGTTTTTACAGAGGACAGGAATCTAGAGTTGTTCTTGTTAGCAACACACAGACTTGCGTGCTCGAGTTTAGAGCCTCGCTCATTCCAGGAACCTCTGGGCTAATTCCTGGTGAAGGGGGAAAAGCAGAGAGTTTGCAATTGCCTCTGAGCGCAGACACACAACAATACTCCGAGCTCTGAGGCAGGGGGCTAGGTTGTTCGCAGGGCGATTCTACCCGTTAGTCCCAGGATATAGAGAGAGACCAGAGAGGCGAGGAAATATTTTTTATTGGAGCAACTTCTGCTAATGGGAAAGATTTTTCCTTAAACTGGAAAAAAAAAAAAGATTGTTCGAGCTGGGGATTAACTATTGTTTCGGGCGCTTTGGTATTCTGTGCGTATAATGTTTCTTCCTCCGTCTTTCCTGTGCTAGAGAGCTGACAAATCCCGAATGAAAAACACACGCACATTAACAAAACACGACACGGGCTGTTTTGGGGGATTTTTTAAGTAATTGAAGTTCTCGACAAAACTCCTGCCCCTCTGCTCGCCACACGCTTCACGTGGTAAATAAAGAAAATGATACGAAAATACAACTAGAACTTGAACTAATTCGATACACTTGGGAGCGCGCTACGAATTCCCCTCCTGTGCTCTTCGGTAAAGCATCGCCCTAATCGAATTGAATCAAACTAAAGGGACCGGCTCGCTTTCTGGCCTTTCGAACGAGGATAATATTTTGCTCCATCTTTTCAAACAGTTAAATGATGTTTTGTAAATATCTCGGCGCTGCCGTTCCCCCGAGTCCTTCTGCGGCTAATATCACGATATCAAATGAAAACAAGCGAGGAGACATCGCCTGGCTAGAAAGTTAGAAAACGTTTCACGTTCGGGGCGATCTGGATCGCCCAGGGAATTTAGTTTCTTGACGGGACAAGAGAGGGAAGGGTCTGAGCGGAAAGTCGGGAAAAGCAATTGGGAAGGAGCGTCTTGAATTTGCAGCAAATCCAGAATTTACTGCAAAGATCCAACAGCCAGTAAAATTGCACATTTGTAACACAACGAAGTGACTCTGTGTCTGACCGTTTGGAAACAGAACTGTCTCCCTCGATCCTCCCCAAACCCAAAAAACCCCAAACCCGATTCCAAGTCTAACCTCCCCGCTCGGCCCGTCATTTGGTTCCTTTTTTTTACGAAGCAACATCGCAAACGAAGCGGTGAAAGAGGGAAAGGAGAGTTGTCCTTTTAGAAGCGAACCCGTCCTTTCGGAACCGGAACCATCTCCCCAGCCTGAGTGGGACGGTCCCAAATCTCCCCCTGCCCGATCCGACAGACTCGAGCGGCTTTTCGGCTCCGAGAGGCCAGCCGGGCATTTTCGGAATCACTTTTTGGTTTCACTCTCGGGATGGAGCATTTGACCGGGCAGCGAGGGGCCGCGTTGTGATTAAGTGACCCCAGGGAACAGCTTCTCTCAAACAAAGGGGCTCCCCCGTTAGTCCCCCGCACACTTTACATTAACCCCCTTCCCGTGTGAATCCCCGCCCCTTCCCCCTGGGGCTACCCCGGAAAGTCCGTTCCAAAGGGCTGGGCACAGCCCGGGCCTACATGGGGGACCCCCCCATCCAGAAATGCAAACCGGACGAGGGGCTCCGGGTTTGGCGCACCCAGCGGGGATCTGGGCCCCAGGAGAACCCAGCGACCCCGGCCGGATAAAGGCCGCTCACTCCCAGCCAACGCGGCCTCCTGGGGCGTCCCCCACCCCCGCCTGGAGGGCCTGGGGTCATTACACAGCCCCCCCGGGCTTAGTGCAAATGGGCTTCAAGTGCTCGGAAGCCCCCCTCCCCCGTTCCGGAGCTCGCCAGGTACCTGGATGTCCTCGAGGCTGGGATGTCCGAGTCCGGAGAGGCCCAGCGGCCCGTCTCCAAGGCCGTGGCCCGCATCGGCCAGCCCGTGCAGCAGGCGGGGGACTCCCGGGTAGTCCCGGCGGGGATCCAGGCTCAGCGCCCGGTGGCTCTGGGAGAGCAGCCCCGCTTCCTCCTGCCGGGCCCGCTGCGAGTGCCAGCCGGGCTGCTGGTGCTGGTGGAGCGGGTTGATGGAGCTGTAGGGGTCCCCCAGGTGCGGGTAGCCGGCCTCCTGGCTCTGCGAGTAGGGCATGGGGGGCTGCGGGTAGGGCGGCGGGAAGTAGGGGGGCTGGAAGTCCGAGGCCGGCGTGTGGCAGAGCGGGGGAGCCGAGGAGTAAGCCGCCTGGTTGAGGGAAGAGAGCTGCGAGAGGCGGCCGCCGGTCGAGGTCCCATTCAGCCCGTCGGGGCGGTCCTGCGGAGGCAGAGAGAGAAGAAAGAGGCCGGTCAGGTGGAGCTGGGGGCCCGGCTCCCTCGCCTCCCCCGCGGGCGCCCGGCTCCAGAGCCACCCGGCTTCCCAGAGGCGCAGAGAAAGTCCCCAAGCCCCGGGCAGAGCCCGCGGCTCCAGCGCCTGCCCCGGGGCCACGGGGAGAGAAATCCGCTCGGCCGCCTGGCTCTGCGTCCCCTTTGCAGGGAGAGGTCCCCGCGCCAGCCTGCATCCGGCCTGCCCTTCCCTCCTCCCCGCGGGAAAACACCCCAGCGAGCGCGGACACCGGCCGCACTCTGGGGGCCAAGTCCCTGCTCTCGGGGGAGGGGCAAGGTCGCCCCCATTACACTTCTCTGGGGTGCGCCTTGGAACCGTGCCTTGCGAGGGTGCCCCCCCAACTTACCATGGTGGAATAAGTGTGAACTAACATCTGTGCGCGGGGGTGGGGGTGGACCCTCCAGGAAGGTGCCCAGCCGAGATGTGGAGAGTAAAAGAAACCCCTGTAAGAATCCTTTAAACTCGGGGGCGGCCCAGCAGCTCCATGGAGGAAAATCCCAGGTCCGGCGGGTGGCTTTGTTCCTTCGATTCCCAAAGAGGTCAAAGTATTTCAGATGGTTCCCATCTCCCACTCCTTCTCCTCTGAGCCCAGACCAACTCCATGCACTCCAGTTATAGAGCCGGGGGCGCGCCGGCCGCGCCGGGAGCGCGCGTTAAAGAGACAGAGCCCCACTCTCGCCTTTTTGATTATTATTATTTAGTGGCCAGGGCAGAGGTTTGTGTCTCTTTCTGGGGAGGTTTCTTTTCTTTCTGAACAACCGCTGTATTCAGGGAAAGAATCTTTTAAAATGCCCATGTCAATCCGTTTACACTGAACGGACTCTGGATTTAAAAACTCACACAAATATTTGGCAAAAATCAAATTTGTTCTTAGAATTGTTCTTAGTGTTTTTTAAGGACCAGATTTCTCTCTTTTCCGCTGCCTACGGATGAGGCATCAAGGGGTGGGGGGTGGGGGTTAATCCCGCTCCTCACCAAGAAGAGTGCGCGGAAAATCCAGAGGGATTTTAACCCCATTAACGATCCTCGCTCTGGATCGGGACCAGTGGTGTTTTAATTTCTCCTGCTTTGCTTTGCCGGATGTTTGCGCCTTTCCGCCGGCGGGGGGGTGTCAATTTCTTGCACGGTTTTGTTTCCTTCTTGCGCGTTTGTGTTGAGCGCGGACCCATTTACAAAGCACAGTCCCCCGGTTCCCAGCCCAGCGCGCAGTTCGGGGTGGGAGCCGGGAACTCCCAACCAGCGCCGCTCCCAAGCAGGCTGCGAAACTCGGTGGAAATTCCGGTCCCTCCTCCCGGCTCCAGTCCGCTGGTGCCGGCGCCGTGTCCCGGGGCTGGAGCAAAAAACAGTTTCCAAGGGCTCAGAGCGGCGGGGCGGGGTGGGGGGGGGGGAAGACGCTGTCCGGGGCGGAGGGGGCTCGTGGTTTAAAGGAAACGTTTCTGTTGCTCGAAGGTTTCCGTTTATCAGCCCGAGCAAGGTGTTAATTTTTCTCTTGTAAGAAAAGCGAAATTCCCAGGAGCAGCCTCGGAAATCAGTCGAGCCCCCCCCCCCCCCCCTAACCCAGCCCCCAGCCGCTCCTCCTGCGCCCAGCACGGCCCCGCGGGGGGTGGTGGGGGGATGTGATTGGAATTAACCCTGGGAATGGCAGAATGACGAGAAGCAGGAAACCGCAGAGCAGCAGCCCCAGACTCCAGACGCCGGGGATCGCCAGGCGCTAACGCGTCCCCGGTACTATTTTAGACAATACTCCCCGGCTCATCGAGACCTGTGCCGGTAAACCCGCCGCCAGCTCCCCGGGGTCCCGGGGGTGTCACCGGACGGGCCGGGCCCAGGCTGGGGGGAGCTCTGCGGTGCCCTGCTTTGGGGCAGGTCTTCCCCAGGTGGCGGGCTCTCTGCCCGGGGCTCAGGCCGGCCTGGTCCCGTCTGCAGGTGTTTTGTGGTGCCGAGCCCGTAGTTTTGCAGCTCTGGCCAGCGATGAACGAGAGCCGGGGAGCGGGGTGTGTGTGTGTGTGTGGGGGTACCTGTGTGAATTGAAACCAACGAAATAACTCGTGAACCACGCCCCCCACCCCCATGCGGAATCCATCGCTAAGCTGCGCTCCAAAGTCCCACTGCAAATCCTGAGCGATAAAGTCAGGAGACCTGGAGTTTGGATCTCGGAGAGATGTCAAGGTAGAGCAGGCACCCCCACGCGCATCTGTACAAAAACCCACCCACCAGATGTGCACACACACGGATCAGGACACACACACGGGTCTGCACACAACCACACAGACGGATCTGCGCATACACACCCACACCCACACACACACCTGCACACATACACACAAGCATACGGATCTGTACAAAACCACACAGAAATATCTGCGCGCGCGCACACACACACAGAGACACACAAGACCAGTCACACACACGACTAAATCGATCTCTATAGCTCCACACGGACGTTTATAGCTCCTCAGAAGTCTACACAGCGATACACACCGAGATCTCGTTCGCTGCCTGGAGCAGACACACGAATCCCTCCCTGTAGCTGGACACACCAGTGCGCTTCTCTTTTTAGAATGAAGACACCCGAAAGATAATGACACCCCCACTAGAGCAATCCACAGACCTGTGGTAACACCTGCATCTCTCTCTCTCTGTCTCTCTCTCTCTCTCACACTCTCACACACACACACACACACACACACACACACACACACACACTCACCCACACACCCTATCTATCCAGGCCATTACCAGGGGATGGTTGCACACACACACACACACACACACACGGCTCTATTGCTACACAAATAGTGTCCGCATCACAGACACACCCGGTGCCATGGCTCGATGAATACCCCCAGACAAACACAACGATCTCCCTGCAGCGCACACGCAAACACCCAGCGAAATAAACCTCCGGGGTACCCCGGGGCTTGCACCCGCATCCCTCCGAAATACACAACCCGGGCACGGCGGAGCGGCTCCTAGTTAACAACGCGGCCAGCCCCAGACAGCGGGTTCGCAGCAGAGCCCCTTTCCCCGGTTCCCCACCCACCCACCCCCGAGCGAACCCGGCCTTTGCGCTTCTCCCACGTCCCGCAGCACCTCGCACACGCGGGGACAGGCCGAGAGCGCAACGCGCAGGAAACGGGCCAACCTCGTCCCCGGGGCGCGAGGCGGGGAGCGGAGAACGAAGCTGTTTATTACGGAGTGGAAACGAATCAGAAAACTAGAGACCTCGGCGTGTCTCCCCGGCGAGAGACCTGCGGGTTTGTAAAGAGAGAAACACGCGAATCCCCGCGTGGGGGAGTCACGGTCCTCAGGGCGCCGGTGACATGAATTAACTGTCGAGACAGATGCGCCGGCTGCTTTTCTCCCGCCACGGCCACGGAGTGCAGGGAACCGACGGGCCCTTTGCTGTCGGTGCTTCAGGGGCCTGGGCTCCCCCCAGAGAGGGGCGGAGAGCCGGGGGGCAAAGGCGGATTGCAAGGAAAGTTTGATCCCTCGCGTTCCTGTTTGCGCGTTAGCAAAATGTCCGTCCCAGCGGCTCCTGAATTGCGGAGAGTCTGTCTGTCTCTCTCTCTCACACACACACTTCCTTCCCCCTTGGGAGAACAAGAAAGAGGAATGTGCTGTTATTGTTACACAACAGACTTGAAGAGACACCCAGAACACACCAGACTATTTCGGGGTCTTCTTTCTCCAGGCGACGGTTCCCTTTGCTGGGGGCCGATCCCGTGTCCTTCGCGGAGAAAGGCGCTTTCCTCCCACCCCTGACAGCGACGAGGTTTGAAGAGCGGAGTCTGGCCAGCCTGGAGCCAGGGGGACCCGCAAACACACCATCAATCCCCGACCCCGGGCGCTGGCCCGCGGGCAGGGGTGTTCTTCCTTTGCGGTCCGAGGTTTCCAGCGTATTTTCGCGCTTTTGTGCAGAAATGGAACAAACCATCCAACGAGCCAAACTCCGGCTCCCTCCGTCCCCCGGGCCCGCTTTTCCTCCCCGGCCTGCGGGGCTGCGGTCGGGGCGAGGGATTCAAGCTCTAGGACCCGGCCAGCGAAGGGCAGGTTCCAGGAAACCCGCCGCCCCTCGCAGGTTTAATTTCCAGCCCTGACACAAGTCGGGGGCAGGCGCAGTTGGGCGGGTTTGAATATTGCGCCGCAGGGCGCGCAGCGCGGTTTTACACGAGTTGACTCCGGGATCTCCGAGCGCCTCGGAAACTTTGCGGAGACCCTGGCGGGAGCGGGAGAAACCGGGTC